>PVIA01014360.1:0-27414 GCA_004024845.1 Tonatia bakeri
TCCCATTTGTTTATTCTTTTTCTTCAGGAAGTCTTTCAGATCATTCCTGATCACAGAATTCTCTCATTCTTTTCAAGTTATTGTGTAGAGGGAGTGTGTGACAGAGCAGTGGTTCTCAAACTAGAGCAGGTGTCAGAGTCCTGGTGGGGAGGGCTTGTTAAAATGTTGATTCCTGGACCTCATTCTCAGAGTTTCTGATTCTGTAGGTTTGCTGGGGCCCAAGAATTTGTATTTCCCACAAATTCCCAGGTGACGCTGATGATGTTGTCTGGGGACCACACTTTGAGAACCACTGCTGTTGAACTGGAGAAGACTGTCCCTGGGGCCAGACAGATCTGAATTTGTATCTCATTTTCTCCACTTCCAAGCTATCTGACACTTGAACTAGTTATTTTACCTTTCCACATCTCAGTTTTGTAACCTGTAAAAGAAAAACAATAATAATAACTACCTCTCAGACTCTTTTATTAGGATTTAACAAAATAAAACACATAAATATTATATCAGGTTGGCCAAAAAGTCTCTTTAGCTTCTTCTGTAAAATAAAGGACACATTTTTTATTTTAACCAATAACTTTATTGACTTGGATGTTTTGAGTATGTTGACTATCTCCTATGTGGTACAGCATTGATTTTTCTCAATTATTACTTCAATTTGATTACTATCAACTTCAACTGGTCTACCTGGCTGTGGTGCATCATCCAGTGAGAAATCTCCAGCACAAAAATTCACAAACCACTTTAGACACATTTAATCAGTCACACCACCTTTTCATACACTACACAAATCTTTTTTTTGTGTTTCAGTTGTGTTTTTACCTTTCTTGAAATAATAAAGCATAACATCTTGCATAGTTTCTTCCATCTTCAATATTAAAATGGCTACACAAAAATGCACCAATTTTTATACTCTTTAAAAAATGCATGTTGATATGACAGCTGTCACAATACTATCTAACAAAATTATTTCAAATGAAGTTAAAGACAATTAAGTACTACTAGAGCCATCTTATGAAAAAAACCAAGTGACCTTTTTGGCTAACCCAATAGAATACTGTTTTCTTTGGTATTTTTTTATGGTAAAAACTAAAACATACCAGATATTATTTTTGTTGTTGGAAAATAAGAGTTTAGAGATATTTATATATTTGTTGACATTCATAGGCCAAACCCAGATAATAGCTAGCACTTAAAATTCACATGCAAGCAAGCTACATGGAGAAATAGAGCACTTGTTTTTCATACAATGGTTGTGATGGCCCACTCTGTGTGCGTATTTCTTCACCCTTAACCAGAGAAAGGGAGAGGGTTGGTACATGACTCCCTGATACAGTACATTCCTTTCTAATGTTCAGCTGCCATGTCTGCCTTTAGTGTAGATGAGAATACCTGGTCCAATCCACTGTGGTCAAAATGGCTTGGTTGTACTTGGTGTACATGCATAAGTCCCAGCACAGATGGTAGGAAGCTGCTTTCCTCACCACAGCACAATGGGAATGGCAAGTAGGACCTCTGCATGGGCCATGCTGACAGGTATTTTCACTCACAATTCTTGGCTGGGCTTAGCTGAGTGGCTCTGCTCCCTGGGGACTGTCACTAGGTTGAAGAGGCTTTAGAGAAAGCTCTGTTCATGGCTATGGTAGGGATGCACTAGAACAAGCAGAAATATGCAAGGTGTATTGAGCCCTAGGCTTACAACTAGCATTCTGTCACTTCTGTCCCCTTTCTTTTAGCTAAAGCAATTCACATGAAGTTGGGAGAGGGAGTCAGCTTCTATAATGCCATTGATGCAATCAATTGACAAAAAAATTAACAAAACAAATGAAGGCTCTACGTGAATAAAACTATACCATTTTCAACATAACATCAAGGTCTGAACAAACTGAGAGGCATACTATGTTTTTGGATGAGAGGATTTAATTATGAAAAGGTTAATTATTTTCAGAACAATTTATACATTTCATACAGTTCCAATTAAAATACCACTTTGGATTTTTTTTGGGAACTGGACATAATCATCTTGAACTTCAGTTGGGAGAGAAAAAGAATCTTAAAAATAACAAAGAAATGTACCCAAAAGAATAGTGAGGGGTACTTCCCAGATATCAGAACATAGTATAAAGCCACTAAAGCCAAAGTAATATGGAATTGGCATAGGAATAGAAAAATTATTCATTCAGGCATAGAACAAGAAACATGAAAATTTAATATATGACAAGTGTATTTCATTTCTGAGAGAAAAGATTTATTTAATAACTGGTGTTAGCACAACTAATTGTCCATTTATAAGAAAATAAAATTACATGCCAACGTTTTATATATATATAAATATATATATAAGTTGAAAGACTTAAACATAAACATTAAAATGTTAAAAATTTTACAAAAAACTAGGAGACAATGTACACAATCTGGGGTGAGAGAAAGACTGTATAGTAACTTAAAAAAGAATCTGATGAGTTATTTTGAAAAATTGATATATCTGAGGAAATAAATATAAAAATTCCTGTATGCAAAATAAAATCTAAGCAATTCCTGCAGACAATCATTAGATTTGGGAGGCATATTTGCAGAGCAGGTGATGAACTTAGCAAGGACCAATAACTGTAATTCATAGAGAGTCATCTGATATCTGATATGGGAGTTATGGTTGTGGTTGGCATTAGGGATGTGGATAGGGGAGTAGGGGGTGGTCCCAAAAGGGCAGTTTGACAAAAAAGACAAACAACTCAACAGAAAATAAACAAAGGACATGAATATGCATTTCACAAGAGCAAAGCCAAGCAGCTCATAAATATATTAAAAGATGCTTTAATGCACTGGTAGTCATAAACATGCAAACTAAGTTAACATTGACTTATTGCTTTAGACCTTCCATGCTGGCAAATATTAAAATAAATAAAACAAAGAAGTAAAACAGCTATTAGAAGGGAGGATATAGTAATCTAAACTTCAGTTATCACGCTGGTAGAAGTGAATTTTCATAGTTCACCTTTTTGATACCCAATGTCACATTTTTCCTATCTATATACTCTTTTTAATAAAATACAAGTTATTGGTTCTTAGCACAGCATATGCAATGATTAAGTAGGAGCAGGAAAAACTGCAATATAAGCTTCCCTTTGGAAAGAGGCTGAGTGAAAAACACCTGGCTGTTACCAGCCCACAGCAAATAATCACCCCAATCATCAAGAGTGGCAGGGACTCTCCGAGGTATCAGGAAATTGCTGCCAGTAACAGACCCTGTTTCTGTTTTCTGGTGAATCTCTCTGTAGATCCATTCCACAGCCTCTGATAATTACAAGGGTGGGAGTACAGAATCCTTCTTGTCCATTACATTTCATGACCCAGGGTGAGTTCAACTGCCTTGTTTTTATAATAGCTCACTTCTAGTTGGTGAGTTTGAAGGGCCTGAGGATGGGTCTAGAGGCTGATCGATATTGGGATTGTGGCTGGAGTTGGGGGTAGGGACGTGGGTAGAGGAGTAGGGAGTGGACGCAGAAGGGTGAGGGATTATTGATCTGTTGGCTCCTTGCTGTGTCTCTCCTCTCAGACAGTGTAATCTCCTCTGTACTTGTGAGTTGTGTTTATCTGGCTCCTCTTCTGGGGAACCCAGATTTCCTAGTTCTTCTGAGCTGAGGTGGTGGGAAGAGCCAGAGCCTCAGTGGGTCCCTGCAGGTCTGGGTGGGACACAGAAACTGCAGGGGCTCCATTGTGGGAAGCACTGAGTCAGCCAGAGGTATTAGGAGACACTGCCAATGGCTTGGATAAGTCTGGATGCCAGTCATCACTGTCGCCTGTCAGGGAGGCACAGGAGGCTGGAGCAGATCCAGTACAATCCCCTCCGCTGACTGAGGGGCTGTCTGGTTCTCATACACTTCCCACTCATTTCATGCATATGCAAATTCTAAAAATGCCTGTAATCATGTACGTAATCTTCAATATTTATACAACTGACTTGTTAATTATTTATGCAGGAGCTTACATTTACCTCTGTTAATTTTCATTTTGTTAATTTAAGAACTTGGAGAAATAGAAGGAAACCAGCTACTCTGTAGTTCAGGCAGAAGTGGGAAACGTGAGGGAGCAAATCTCTTTTTATTAGGGCTTGTGTAGCCAGGAATTGCGCTACATTGGACGAATGTATTCCCTGGTGGTTTTCAACCTTGGGTATGCATCAGAATCACCGGGCAGCTTTGTATAAAATGAAGATGTTCAGGTCTCATCCTACTGCAGTGAGCCTCTGTGTTCTTTAAACTTCCAGGTAGTTTCAATGTGCACCCAAGTATCAGTTCTCCCTGATTTAACTCATTACATCCGAGGTGGGTATCATTTCTCTCTTTATGGAAACCCAAGTTAGAATTTAGAGAGATTAAGTAATTGGTTCAAATTGGGCTAAAATAGAGGGAGGACTTAAGAAAAGAATTTCTGCCTGAATTGGTGGGGAGTTTAGAAGTTCGCAGGTTGGAGATCTTAGTTAATGTTAATATGACATTGTTCTTGCTCACATGTGGAGGGATGACATCACAGGTATGCTTTTAAAAAGTACTGCACAGTAAACAAAGAAAAAAAATTCTCAGTGTTAGCTCCTTGCCTTATATTCTTAGCCCATTTTTCCATTAAAAATTGCAAGTATATCTATGCAGTTAAAAAATAAAAGTGAAGAGAAAGTTTCTTCCTGAGTATTAGGTATGTCTAATACACCCTGCCGGGGTGGGGGCATGTGTGGGGAGTGTTTATACCTTTTTTAAGGTATGTGAGACATTTGGTTCACCTCCCTTCCCTACACCCAATCCCAGCATCATTGGTTTCCCACTACATATGAAATAAAATGTGCACTGCTGTACACAACCTGAAGGCTTTTCGTGGTCTTGCCCAGCTTGCTGCTTCAGCTTTTTCTGCCATCTCCTGCTGACCTGTCTTACCACACTGGCTTTGTGCTGCCTGGGGGTCCTGCAGTGGCCGGCAGTCAGATCTCACCTCAGCCTATCTTATGCGCTTTGCCTATGAGTCTTATTTTTTCTGTAGCACTGATCGCTATCTGTAAGTTTCTTATTTATCTGTGTGCTGTCTTTCTCCTCCATTCACAAGTGAGTGCCATGAGAATAAGAACTTTGTCTTATTCCTCTACATCTCCATACTGTCTAGAAAAGAATAGTGTCTGGCGTAGAAGAGGGCATCATACATACTTTTTGAATGAATAACTAAACCCTCCTAAGGACACGCATACAAACACACACACATGCATACACTTTAAGAAACTTGTATCAATGGGACCCCGCTGTCCTGTTTAAAACAATTAATTATGTGTCTAGGAGATATTCCTCCCTCCCCCAAAAGAGACCTACCTAGTACTTTTTATGGCTTAAATATTTAAGCCATATGAAATGTAGTTAAAAGTAAAAACAAAGAGGGCAGAATTAATAATATTTTGTGGGTGTACTAGATATTTTCATTGACTCCAGGAGCTTTCCATTTCAGAAATTCAGCAACAATGAATATAATCACACAGGTATCTTAGAATACTTTTTCTATCACTTTAAAAGTTTTAATATTTTAGATGCATTTGTATTTGAACAATGTTTTATCAGAATCACAATATTGTATGACTGTTGTTGGTGGGAGGGAGGTATTATTCATTAAAATTAGTGCCTAAGGGTTTTCAAAGGTCAGTAGGATGATTATTAGGGAGAAAACATTGTCCTTTTTACTTTAGCTCCAGACCTACTGTGATATTATTATATGTGAGATGCCAATTTTTAAATGAATTTCATGGAGAAGAAAGAAATGTTTTCCTTAGTACTCTTAATTTTTAAATAAATTCAAGAGTTGTTAACTTCTCGAGAGTAAAATGCAGCAAAGCCCATGCCTCCTGACCCATGAGGAATTTCAAAAGGCTGGCTAATGCATTATTGATTGTACTTTTTTCTAATCAGTTCTAGGAAGTGAGCAGTCCTTGGGTTGAGGTGGAGGGTACAGGGCCTGGGTCAGGTTATATTATGTCTCCTTTTCTGCTCTACTGGTCTTGTTAATCTAGTGCTATCAGGCCACGAGGAACACAGACAGCCTTGGTGGGAAAAGAATTTCTGAAAGGGCTATAGCCTGAGGATGGTGCAGAGAAGTGAGAGAGGCAATGCCTCCAGCTGAGCTTTGTAGCAAGGAATAAGGTGCACAAGGGAGAATGTGTGTGCTCCTTGGGCACTTTAAATGCACAGTGAATTCATGTACTTTTAAGTGTGGCCAAATGAATATTTTGAGTCTTATCAA
The DNA here is from genome assembly GCA_004024845.1 of Tonatia bakeri. Lineage (NCBI taxonomy): Eukaryota > Metazoa > Chordata > Mammalia > Chiroptera > Phyllostomidae > Tonatia > Tonatia bakeri. The sequence continues at coordinate 6,268 of PVIA01014360.1, forward strand.
TCTGCTAACAATTCCTCTTTCCCTGGGGAGAAGAAGAGAAGGGTTGGCCTAAAGTAGGGAGAGCAGCAGATGTGTTTTCTCTTCTATATCTGGATTAAGTTTAAAAAGAGATGTTTTCAAGTAGAAATGCTAGGACTCTATTTAAGCAACAAAAGTCTGAAGATAGGGAATATTTCAGTGCCCTGACTGGTGTGGCTCAGTGGATTGAGTACAGGCCTGTGAAACAAAGGGTTGCCAGTTGGATTCCCAGTCAGGGGACATGTGACATGCCTGGGTTACAAGCCAGGTCCCCAGTTGGGGGTACACAAGAGGCAACCACACATTAATGTTTCTCACCCTCTCTTTCTCCCTCCCTTCCCCTCTCTCTAAAAATAAATAAATACATTTTTTTTAAAAAAGGGATTATTTCAGACCCACCTTATTTGTGTTCCTCTCCTTTTGTCTTTGTGCATTGCTTTTAACACACACACACACACACACATGCACACATATATGTATGTATCCTTGAGTCTATAGCATATATATATATATATATATATATATATATATATATATATATTCAAGGCTATTTCTTGAGTCTGGTTGCAGATGTCCCGTCAGAAATAATGTAAATGAGCAGACATGAGTACAGTACATAGTGAACAGATGTCTTCTCTGTAGGAATAAAATATTACATCAAAGACATTTTCATGCTTAAATTTTGGTTCTATGTTCTATTTCAAAGCTTTAAAGTGACTCTAAAATTATATTTGACTAGGAGGATTAAAACACAAAATGTGCTTCAGAAGGTTGGAGTCAAAGAGTTTGATAAGTGCTGGGCAATCGCTGCCGATGGTGATGAATGACCCCAAATCTCCATCATGGCATTCCCATGCTGTGACTGACCTAGACTGAGAAGTGGTGGCATAACAGAAGGGTGGGGGGAACAGGTATTGTAACACTCTGCAAGGAAGTGATGATGATGGGAAGGAAGATTACTTTAAAAGGAAACATTTCATTCTCCTATTCTGAAAATACCAGAAGTTGTTTTCTAGAGAATTTGGGAATGATGATTTGAAGGATGACAACATTAAGACTTCAATGATAACAAACCTTAATACAATTCCTCGAAAAAAATGAATGGTACTACATTATGACTAGAGATTTCTTGAGCTGTGCCTTTCTTTCTGCTATTCTCTTTTGCTCAGCCTTGGGCCAACATTATTTAAGACTCAAGTTGTTTACCCCTTGAGTTAATTATCATGAGTTACAGGGACACAAGTTCTGCTATCTGTTGCACATCATTAAGTGGTTTCATTAAAACACTAAATTATATCAGGGTGAAAAACATTTCTGAATACTGCTCATTTATAGACCATCCTTGAAATCTCTCTTCATGAAAAACCATCTGTGCAAAGATATTGATGAAGGAAGAGAAGGAAAGCCTATAGATTATACATGCTGCTAAAATACAGTTGAAGAACTCCACTGTCATTGTTGGCTCACAGTGACTCCCTGTAGTTCTGATACAGTTTGGGGGAGATTATAACCAGAGCTACACTGTGCTGACCTTTAAGAAAACTATGCTCACTCGGGCCAAGGGACATATACTAGTTTCCTATTAAGAACATGCATGTTCCATCATCTTTGTTAGAAAGTTATTGACTCAGCAGGAGTGTTTCTGCAAAGGGCACCAACTAAATACTCTAGGTGACTGGAAGGAAGGCAGGCAGGCAGTTTCTGTGACTGGCAGAAAAGCATGGAAATGAGGACTGTTGGAGGGTGTTCTGTGTAGTGGTCTGACCTTGGCCAGACTGGCATTACCACAGTTTGACAGAGCCCTAGAGTTAGGTCGAAGATCTGTATCCATAATGCAATAGAGCTGCTGATGTTGGAGAGATCTGGTCGTAAATCCTGGGCCTGCCACTTACTGGCTGTGTGAGCTGTACTTTACATCCCCATGACTATTTTGGAACTACTAATTTGTACTTTTAATCCCTTCTCCTTTTTATCCAACCCAACTCCTCTCGCTACCAAAATTTTCTCTTAGTACGGTCAGGGTTTAATTTTTATGATTATATTTTTGAGACATTTAAAGTTCATGTTGGTGCAAAGGTTCTGATAATTCTTTCTGTTCCTTTCTCCCTAATCCTCTTACTGTTGACCTCTTTTGGACTCTGTAGCATTGCAGCCATCTGCTAGTTAGTATTCTTGTTCTTAAAATTTTTTTTTAAAAATATTCATGTGACACCTTGGGGAAAAAAAACATTCTAAAGACTGTCCATTGTTAGGGAGAAAAATAGCCCTCAGAACCTTCTTGCCAATCCTATTTTTCTAATGTTACTCATTCTTACCTCTTTGGAGGAGCCTTTTACCCAAGATGGACTGCAATAATCATTGGCTCCCAAACACATATGCTTGTCTCTGTGTGTGGTTCTTTCTTCATGAAATGCCCAGGCCAAGCCCAAGCCATTCTTAAGGTGCCTCCAGGAAGTCATCTCTGGAGTACACTGTTTGTTCACAGAGCCCTCTCCTGCTTTTGAAACTTCTATATTACTTGTGCATTTTGTTCCTAGTTGTTTGCTGACTGGCTTTGTTGTTTAACTTTCTGCTTGTATATTTAAAGTAATAAATTTAAGGGTTTCAGAATTGGGAGAGACTCAGATATTTGTCACCTAATGTGTTATCTGACATTGAAAAACCATCTGCAATATTTTTGCTAAATAGTCATTTAGCTTTTCTTGATTACTGTTAATAATGAAAAACATTAGAGTCCATGATTTTCCATGGCATTCGCAGTCTTATCCTAATGATTAGAAATATTTTTCTTATTATAAGCCCTCAAACCTGTCTTCTTGTGTCTTTTTGTCTCAGAGGGAGTGTGGAAAGCACAGGAAATGCGGGGTTTGGTAAAACTAGTTTCCAATCTTGACTTCATTTGCTAACAGTTTTGTGATCTTGGGCAAAATGCTCTATTTCTGTTGGGCTTCAGTTTTCTCATGTGTAAAATAGGGATCATACCTACCTCATAATATTGTGGTGAGAATAACATTAAATGAGAATAAAAGTAATTGAATGAGGACATATATGGAAGTCCCTGGAATAGAGCTTAGCACAAGGGAATGTTCAATAAATTTTTGTTGAATTAGAATTTATCTTCTGGAACCATTCAGATAAAATAAAACCCTATAGACTAATAGTATATATACTTTGCTTTAGTCTTTTCTTCTCACATCAAATATTTCCAATTATTTGAATTATTTTCTGATATCATAAAAAATCATGATATCAGAAAATAACTCTCTGGTTACTTTCTTCTCAACATAATCTCTTTTTCGGCGCCTCCCTAAAGAGATAGGATGCTCAACTCCGGCAGACTCTCAAAGTCACCTAACCAGAATCTGCTCATTCTGTATTCAATCACAGAAGCTTTCAAACTTGGATGTGTATTAGAAACACCTGGGAAGTTTTTACAATACACTGGTGGCATTTGCAGTCTTTCTGTTTTAAAAGATCCCAGGGAGAGCTGAGCACTGAAATGTTTTAACAGCTGATCGGGGACTCTGATGCACACAGGTCTGCCAGGTCCTTGGGAACAGATCTGCAATCCCTATTTGAGATGCTTGGAGTCAGGAGTATTTTAGAATCAGATTGTTTTTCTTCTGCCTTTTGGAAAGGTAAAAGGGCACATGCCTGATTAATATGAAATAGCCTCAGAGGATCTGAACCTCACCTTGTTGCCAAATAAATAAATCTTGTGGCAGTGAAAGACATAAACATTCAGGTGGAAACCATAAAGGCTATAAATACCCACATCTTAGTTGAGTTCCAGTTTTGTAGCCAAATGAATTTTGAGATGAAATTCTTTTTTTAATCTTTACCTGAGGATATGTTTTTATTGATTTGAGAAAGAGAGAGAGAGAGAGAGAGAGAGAGAGAGAGAGAGAGAGACATCGATGCAAGAAAGAGCATTGATTGGTTGTCTCATCTATGCACCCTGGCTGGGGATTGAAATTGCAGCCTAGGTATGTGCCCTGATCAGAATCACACCTGCAGCCTTTTGGCGTAAGGGACAACACCTCAACCAACTGGGCTGCCCGGCCAGGGCTTTAGTGGTATCTTTTCAGCACTTAGCCAAGTGTACTGCCCAGACCTTTTGAGTTTAACATGTTTGTTAAATGAATGAATGAATGAGACAAACTTTTCTATGTAGTATCTATAAAGGTATTGATGTATTTCCTAGAGTTTGTCCACTCCAACATAGTGCCTTTGGACTATAAAACTGGGAATAAGTTAATTTAAAAAAAAAACTGAAGGAACAGGAACAAATATAAAGGACACATGGACAAAAAGTAGCGGGGTGGAAATGGGAGGGAGGTGGTGAGGGCTGGTGGGGGTGGGCCGGGATGGGAGTAAAAGACAGAAAACTGTATGTGAACAACAATTAAAATTAAATTAAATTAAAAAAAGAAAAAAACACTGAAGGAGAACAAAAATCAGTTTGTTCTCTGTTTTATTATTTTTTTTGTCATCTCAGGATTTCTCTCTTACAAATAAATACATATCAAAGTACTGAAAACAAAAGGAGACATTTTCTCTATTGTGTGCAAGGTATTATATCATATTCTATGATAGTGAGAAAAGTATTAAAGCACCGCTGGAAAAATCTAAACTTAACTGAGAATCACAACGGGGGAATCCGAGGAAGAATACAGACAGTCCTCAACTTCTGATGGTTTGACTTTACGAGGGTGCGAAAGCAATACACACTCAGTAGAAACTGTACTTTGAAGTTTTGAGTTTTGCTCCTTCCCCAGGCGAGTGCTGTGTGGCGCCAGGCCATGACAGCAAGCCACAGCTCTGAGTCAGGCATGTGACTAGGAGGGTGAACAACCGATCCTCCACAATGTACTGTGCTGCCAGCGTTTTCTGGATGTTGTATTCTGAGCACATTTCATGTAGGCTAGGCAAACTGTGATGTTCTGTAGGTTAGATGTATTAAGTGCATTTTGGACTTCATATTTTCAATTTATGATGGGTTTATCAGGCTGTAATCCCATTGTAAGTCAAGGAGCATCTGTGTTCTGATTTTCAATAACTGAAGTTGTAAATCCAAGTTTCATAGACATTAAATAAGACAGAATTGAAGGAATTTACACATATAAACAGAATTAAATTGTCAGAATCAGCACACAACAACAAAACAAATAAATCTCCACTTCTGTTTGTTTTAAAAGTGAAAAGTCTCTGAAGAAATGAGAGCTGTGTAGGTATTCAGCGCAGACTGGGGCGTACTCAGTCATTAGGAAGAGGAATTTAAGAGTCATTTAGAGGAGGGAGGTGTGTGTGCATGTGTAGACTTATTACATATAAAGATATTTATTATATGGATTTGGCTCATGTGATTATGGAGACTGGCAAGTCCAGAGTCTGGAGAGCCCTTGGGGCAGGTGAAGTTCAAATGCAGTCTGCTGGAAGATTTCACCTTGCTTGGGATGCCAGTCTTTCTGTTCTATTCAGGTCTTCAGTTGAACAGGATGGGGAGGACCATTCATGTTGTGGAGGGCAATCTGCTTCGCTCAAAGCCCACTAATTTAAGTGTCAATCACTTCCAAAAACTCTCTTCAAGTTGACACATAAAATAAACCATCACAGCTATTAATTCAAAACAATATTCCCCCCTTTATCTCAATATTTGACTTTAATTGATTATAGATTTTTTTCAAGAGTCCTTAAGGAACATTTCTTTATTTCATAGGTTTGTTTTTTCTGAGCTGCATGTATCTAACAAGCTCCCAGGCAATTCCAGTGCTGCTGGCCTGGGAACCACACTTTGTGTCCCAAGGCACTATTTTATGTTCCTGCCTTCCGAGGCAAAGAGTGAATAGCTGAGCCAAAGGATTCTTCCTGTCTTTTGTGTTTCAAATGTTTAGGTCTTTGGGAAAACAGGGAAGAACTTAGAATAAATTTGAAGATTGGAGAGAAGTTTTGATGTAAGGAAAATATCCTTTGGGCTGGATTGCCAAGAAAATCAGAGGGGGATCAAGGAGAGCTTTGATGCAGGCTCTGACTCTGTGCCAGGCTGGCTGGGCAGGAGGCAGCTCAGAAGGGAGGAGCAAGAGGAGAGAGGCCTGGGTGTGACCTGACACCCGCCCCTGCCCCAGTGGACAGCAGGTGCATTGGGTGGGCCTCACAACAGGCAGAGGGTCCTGCCCAGAGGGTCAGCCTGGTGCTGTGGTCAGACTCCTGGGGAAAGCTTCCAGCTGAGCCCCACAGCCCCTTGCTCCTGAGGGGTCCAGAGCCCAGCCCCAGTTCCCCTTCTCCAGGTAAAGAATTCTCCACACCCCCTGGAATTTTCTTCCTTTCTTGCTTGTCCAGGCTGTGGCGGACAAGGCTGGGTATTGGGGAGCCTCTGAATTTTGAGTCTTTGCATGACCTGCTTGGAGACTGAGGTCAAGTCCACTGGCTGTTTTTTACCTCAGTTGAACTGACTGGTTGTTTGTAGTAAATGAAGAAAAGATGTTAGCAGTAAAAAAAAAAGAAAAAAAGAACTTAATGCTACCGTGGCCCCAAGAAGACCCCTTCCTATTACTATCTTTCCTGTTGGGAGAATCAAAACTCCAAGAGAAATGTGGGAGTTTGTGGAGAGTAATGAGAATCATTTATTGGATAGGTGGGGATTTAGAAAGAAAATTAATCAGCTAGTATAACATGTGTTTAATAAGCTTTTTTAAAAAATGGTGATGCTGGTCTGTGTTGTGCTTACTTGGTGCCAGACAAGGGCTGGCCAAGTGCTACATGTATTTTCTTATTTCATTTTCACAACAATCCCTACAAGCCGTGGGCAAATACTTCTATCATTGCCATTTTCAGCTGAGATTCAGCGAGGTGAGGGGCTTCATGCCTGTCCCAGAGTTAGTAAGGAGGGGACTCAGGATTTCTGATGAGCTTTCCTGGTAGGTTAAGTGAATATTTGTGATATAAAACAGTGCCTAAAATACAGTAAATACTATATAAATGTTATCAAGTATTACTATGATCCTTTGATTTTAGATTCTCTTCTAACTCTTTCCTTTCTGCTCACAGAGCTAGAGTACACTCCTCTTTCTACCTCTATTTCTGAGGGCACCAACGGACCCTGAGATTTGGCGCTCCTTTTCTGCCAGAGCCAACTTGATCTAGGGGAAGAAAAGCTACTGTATCCAACAAGTTAGTAAGGAATAAGAAGCGAAGGGAAGCATCTTTTCAGAATATGAAGGGAAGTGGTGCCACCAGTAGGGTGAAGGGATAGGAGGGAAAGACTGTAGTAATTAGTGGAGAGAAGGAGAGGAGCTGGGAAGGCAGAGCCCTGTGCTTGGCCCCAGGTGGGTGCGAGGCCTGTCTCCTCCATGCAGTGCAAGGGAATGAAATAGTTGCATTGAAGGCTCTGTGACCAATCCCATACCCCCACTTCCTTGTCCTCTACAATTGCCACTTGTTACTTGAACCATTGAGTAAGGAACTGCTTAACCATTCTGAGGGTCCGGTTGGTGTATGTTTTGTTTGAGCACAGGTGAAAGAGGAGGTAACTGGAGCAGAGAAGATGATAGATCCTTTTTATGAAGGGCAGCTGCCTGGAGTCAACAGCAGTGCAGAACAATGAGAAAGAGCTTTTCACTGCATCTCTCTACCATTGAATAACTGAATACAGATACACCTGATAGGTGCACATTGACTGATTTGCACAAACTAATGAATTCTCTTTTTTGTGGAAGCCAGTTTGAGTAAGGATATTAGTATTTGCACATATTTAAAGCTCAAAATATAAAGGTTGGATTAGAACTAAGGATCAGAACTCCTTGTTTACCCTCCCAGAGGTCTGCCTCTAGTGAGAAAATGTTCTGTTCCTATTGACTTCAGGCATTCTGATTCTATGGCAATCACGCTTTTATTGTATAATACTAAGTTAGCATTTGGTTTTTAATGCTTCAGTCTCCTGAGTTGGTTAACATGAGTCCACCCTTGGGAAATAGCAGTGTACCAGTTACTTAGCTATTGTTATTTCACTCCAAATTTACCCTTCTCTATTCTGCTCAGTGATGATGTAGCTGAGACTTTCCAAACTACATTTCCCAGAATTCTTTGCATGTTAAGTTTAGCAATAGCAAGTCCTACCTGCCTGTACCCCTTCTAAAAAAAATTGGAAGTTAGGAGGAGAGAAGGGATTTTAATCCTGTTTGCTTGTTATTCCTGTTAGTAAGGTACATAAGCATTTTGTTCCGAGCTCTGACTTCTTTCAGTATTTTGCTCCTTTGTCTCCTCAGACGTACCTGGAGCAGCCCTGTGTCCATCCTCTGAGCTTCTAGCCTCTGATAATCTAAACCCTTCTTTGAATTCCTCTGGCCTAAGGGATGGTAGCTGCACTTATTATCTCTGGGTTTTCTCAGCACTTCTATTTTGCTCCTTCACCTGACCTACACCTGTGTAACCAATTCCTTATATTTAATTCCCTCTTGAAATATTCACTTTGGTGAAATATTTCCTGACTAGATCCTAACACGTGGTGATAGGAGAAATCCCAGGAAACATTCTAAATGACAGAATTTTGGAATTGGTTTAATTATGTTCTTGGCCTTGAATACACTACTTAACTTCTTGACAACAAAAAATGAGTTACTGATAATCCATGCCATGCACTGATATTATGATTAGTCAAACAATCTCTTGTATTTAATTGTGATGACTAAAGTCTTGCCCAAAGCATATGTCTTGGGGATCAAGTGGCTGTTGTACATATCTTTGTTGGTAATAATAAAAACTACAGAAAGTAGAAGGCAGAGTATCTGCCTTTGATTGCACTGGTGAGTTTACTATGGAAAAATGACAAATTCAGGCCTTTAAACTCTCACCTAAAGCCACTGCTGGAGAATCAGTTTCTAGCAAACCTAAAAGAATCTCTTATTCTCTGTAGCCACCGAGCTGACCTTGCTGCATATCAGTCCATAATTTAATTGTATAGAATACAGAACTACAATATATATGGTTTGTAACTTGCCAATCTCTTATGTGAAAGTCAGGACGTTGGCTGAGAAGGACTGTGACCTGGCCTGGAGTGTCTGGGTGGCAGGAGATAGCATAGGAAGAATCCCGAGGCTGCTCTGCCGTTGCTGGCCAGCACCTGTGACCCAGCAGTCCTGAGCCTGGTTTGATAAGGCTGCCGGGTGTTCTGAACAACAAGTGAAACTATGGTGGTGTAGGGGAGGTGGGAAGCCATTGAAAGTGTCTCTGTATCATCTCTGCTACCTGGAAAAAGGAAAACCTGACTGTGTATTTACCCCAGAGCCTAGAAGGGAGAAGGGAAGGGGGACTCCAGTGTCCAAAACAGAAAGCCCATTAAACAACTTTGGTTAATTACCTGCTTCCTGTCATGTACATAGAGTGTGAAGCAAGGTAAGGATTTGGGCTAACAGACCTCACCCACACCTACGTTTAGTCAGTCACATCCCCATGGAAAGCTGGCACCACCTTTACTTGTCAATCAAAATGTAACACCCTTACCCCCATTCTGCCAACTATATAAGTCCCCAGAACAGAGGACTCACTCTCTTCTCTTGGCTCGTGGCTGTCTTGTCACATGGGGGTGGGGGATCTGGCTACTTGGCCTCTGGCCAGGGGCCTCTGTCCATCAGGCCCCTGGCCACCCCTTTTTGGCTACCCGGCCTCTGGCCATCTGGGTGCTGGCCACCTGGGCCTTGGCCACCCTTGCTTTTGCTCTCCCATTCACTGGTAAACTTTGCTTGCACGCTAATGGGCTCTCTGAGCTGTAATTTTTACTGCATTGGCAGGAAGAACCAGAGTTCCTCTGGTAACATCTGTGTCAACTCAGACAAAACTGAGACTTGAATTCTTGAGTTTTTCTGAGCCCCCTTTGCCAGTAGAATGAAATCCTCCTGCTGTATCTGGGGAAACTAGGGACCTTTCTTTCCCTTACTCCAAGGTCCTATAGTAGGTCCACCTAAGGCAGTTGCCTTAAAACAGATGCATGGCTTTGTCAGGACTCACCAACTCCACCTCTCATGGCCTGTATAACTTGAGTCAGAACAAGTACAAAGTATTACTCAGATGGGTATAGATATACTTAAAAGAATTGTGAAATTTTGCTATTATATGTTGGAAAATACCTGGTGAATTTCTGTGGAAATGTATTTTCTGGATGTTAGATTAAGGTAGATGAAATATAATAACATTGGATTAGGCTAAATTTATTGATATGAATTCACAGAGAGTCTAGACTTAATATATATTAGCTCAAGCAGCTGGAAGTGGCTGTAACAGTTGCTTGGTTGATTGAAACTTGAACTCAATGGTTGTTTACATTCAATGAGGTTGAGATGTCAGAATGTGGGCAAAATGTAGGATTTCAATGGTTTAGGGTGGAGGGAACTGTGGAACAGATTCATCATATACAGTCTCACATTGCCTCACCCCCTCCACTATAATACTGGAAAGGGCCTAGCCATTAATCTGTTCACTAAGGCACTGAGAAATACATTAGTGAGAGGAGCTCCATCATCCATAAAAATAACTGTGTGGTTGTGATGGCTGTCATCTGGAGATTTGAGATGATGGAATCAGAATGTTTTGACCCACTTTACACAGGAAGATACTTAGGCCCCCAAAATTAAGTTTGTTGAGAGCAGAGGTAGAACCAGAACCCAAATCTCTTGACTTCTGGTCTGAGACTCTTTCATTAAACCTCATTTAGGCTGAAAGCCTTCAGATTGTTCTAGTGTGTACTTAAGACTCAAGGCAACTTTGATTTTACACGTTTATATTCATGCATACTTGTTCTCTTTCACATACATATGGCTCAAGGGTAGAAAACAATGAGATAATCCTATAACATGGAAAATCAAAAACTGCAGTCCATTCCAGTAACTGCTGCATGTGCGTGTATGATCATTTTCAGCTACAAAGCTTAAAGTGTTTGCTCTCTGGCCCTTTATGGAAAAAGTTTGCCCGCCTCTGCTCTAAAATTAAAACATCACAGATAAAGCTTAAATTCCTTGTGATGACCTCTTTTGTCAGTATAAATTCAATAGTAATGTGTTTCCATATTGGTAGATTATTTACAGACTTAAATAAATCTACGGTTTCTCTGGTGGGAAAGATGGGCAAATTTCCCAGAAGGCAGAGCAGACTGACTGTCTCCTAAACAAAGTGGGTGATGTGGTCTCCATTTTCATAAATGTATTTTATTTTATTTTGAATAATTTTTAAAAAATCATTTCCATTTTTAAATCATATTTTTATTTTTAATTACAGTTGGCATACATTATTATATAGTTCCAGGTGTACACTCCAGTGACTAGACATTATACAACTTACTAAGGGATCATCCCTATAGATCTCTCACCAATCTGATCATACATGTATTTTAAAAAGTATAACTACTACAGAGAACTTTTACAGATTACTGAAATAATGCAAATTTGCTTCCTGGTAATTACGAGGTAACTTTACCTTTTCAATTGTTCACATTCACTCCACTAAAAAAACCCACCTCTTTCCTCACTAATTTTTTTAGAAAAAATTTATTTACTTATTTTTAGAGAGGGGAAGGGAATGAGAAAGAGAGGGAGAGAAACATCAATGTGTGGTTGCCCCTTGTGCACCCCCACTGGGAACCTGGTCCACAACCCAGACGTGTGCCCTGATTGGGAATTGAACCAGCCAACCAAATGCACTTGATCCACTGAGCCACACCAGCCAGGGTCCTCACTGATTTTTTAAAGGTTTACTAATTTGTCAAATTTAAAAGTGATGTACATATATTATATAGAATGGGAAAACTATAAAACAGTAGAAAGAAAATAAATAACTCTCTAGACCAACCATCTAAAGACAATTATGGTTAAAAGGTTGTTTTTTTCTTAACATGTAATTTTAATTCAAAAAAGCTATATAAATACAAAGAAAATTGATGCATTCATTTTCCCTCTTTTTTAATAAAATTATTTATTTGAGCCAAATGACATGTGCAGGGAGTAACTTCTCAAAATATCCCTGATGTGTTCATTATTTTCTGATTGTTTCTAGTTTAGCCTCAAATGTAATATTTATAGAATATTTTGTCAATAAATAATTAGGTGTCGCCTGCATCTTTTTTTCTTATGAGATGTAAGACTGAATGTATTTTCCAAATGTCAAGAAACATATCTAGGACAGGCCATTATTTTTTAAATTACCAAAGTCATCCTGGAGAAGAAGTTGTTTTGAGATGATTGATTGTTTTTATTATCCCGCCAGCCTGAATATTTACCGCAGTGTTCCTTTTTCATCACTCACTTTTTAAAAGTCTCTCAGGGAAAGAGAAACATAGAAAGCTCTTAGGAAACCTACATTCCATGCCTCTTGTCCTCCCTGTGGAGCTCCTTCATGGCTTCTCAGTCCCATTTGTCTTCTGGAAAGACTCGATGTCGGAATGCTTCCTGGTGGAGGAGCCCGTGATAACGTGTCAGTCTGGAGACCTGCTTCAAACACCTCTTCTTGTGATTAAACAAATGTACTGATGTATTCAGCCTTGTTTCCCTCTCCTAAGACTATGTTCAAAAGGAAACCTTCAGCAAACACTGTATTAGTTTCCTATTGCTGCTGAAACAAATGACCTCACATTTAGTGGCTTAAAGCAACAGAAATCTGTTATCTCATAGTTCTGGAAGTCAGATGTTCCCAATGGTTCTCCTAGACTAGACCAAAATCAAGACATTGGTAGTGCTGTGCTCCTTCCTGGAGGCTGTGGAAACGTCTGTTTTCTTGCTTTTTCATTTCCAGGAGTCTCCTGTATCCCCCTCCCATCTTGGAAGCCAGCAATGGCCTGTCCAGTCTTTCTTACATGAAACCCTCTGACACTGACACTCCTGCCTCCCCCACATTTAAGGTCCCTCAGGATTACAATGGCTCATCCTGGACCATCCCGAGTAGTCTCCTGGGTCCAGATCATTAACTTAGTCATGCCTGCTAAGGCTCTTTTGGCATATAAGGTAACACTTTCACAGGTATGGGGAACAGGATGTGGGCCTTCTTCTGGTGAGATGCTTCTTTCTGTTTATGTTTACCCCAATTACTTTAACTCAAAAGAGCGGATAATGTTTGAAATGGGACAGAATCATTGGAGAGATACTGTTTTTGTTTCGCTAGTTTTCAATTGTACTACTTTTATTACTTTAGCTGTTCTCATGTAAAATACCTTTCAGGAGTAAAATTACTATTCTTGCTCACCTTTTTTTCAAGGCTGGCCCAAGACGAAATTGTGAAGCAGTTTGTTTGGCCGGTCAATTTTTTTTCTCCCTCCAGTCCTATCTATTCTTCTCTTGCTCCCGGTTTTAGGCTAATCCTGATAAGGTATTTTAAAATAGAAGCTAAATAAATGATAATTCTGAGGATATTTTCATATTATCAAAATGTTCTGAAAATTAAAAGACTCAAAGACACAGAGTGGAGCTGTAAGTTTCAAAATAATTGATAACAGACCTATAGCAAATTCCACTCAAATACAGGATCCGGCACAAATAATATTGCAAAATCTTGTATTACCAAATCATAAGCATATAATTCTGTAACATACCAGTATCACACTCAAGCACACCATACAACATTTTAGGTGAAGTGTTAAAGTCCAGACTACATTATTATACCCATATTATTACCCCACCAACCACCAACCACACTCAAGCAGGCCTGACTTCTGCCGGATGCTGTATTTATTCACTATATGCTAGGCTAGTCACTGTGGGGAAAGATAAGTAAAGCTCAGTTGCCACTCTTAAGGAGTTGACAGTCTGATCCATTTAAAATTTATATTACTGGATCAGAGGACTTTCAAAGTACCCAGGTAGGTTTTAGGCATTTGTAGTTATATTATTATTCACAGTATTAGGGTCTAAAAACTAGACTTTTTCTTACGAAATTGCCATAAACCTGTATTTTCCAGTGGTTTTGTAAATTTACTAATGCAGGTACCAACAAGATGTGGCCTTAAGTTTCCTATACCTTCTGATAACAGAAGTGGGGGAGGAAGGAATGAGACACAAACCTTAAATTTGCCAGTGTACAATATCTTCTGGCTTAATCTCTTTGGAGGACTCAGATTCTCAGACTTTAAATTTATTTTCTCTTCCCTATACCTGGGTATATTTGGGATGAAACTTATGGGGCCACATGATCACAGCAGGACACAGGGGCTTCTGGATTTTAGCTGGTCTTGGCTGTGGAATAGCCATTTTGGTTTTCTTCCTAGACTAGTGTCATAGAAATGTCTGTGTGGTCATTTGGGTACTATGCTGGCATATACCCTGGTGCCAGACGTATACTCTATATCTAAATATGAAATCTCCACATCTTAAGGCCTCACAATTTCAACCTCAGGCTTTTGATGGCCCTTCAACTTTTTTGGAGACTCATGTCCCTTTATCAAAGTATGTGGGAACATCTGGGTTGCTTGTGTACCTCTGCAGATCATAGGAGGACAGAACTGCTGTTTTAGGCTCATCTGTCCTTCACCAAAGCAACATTATTGCTTCTGTATCACGCTGGATTAGGCTGTATGTGGCACTCCATCTAGGGGCATAAAGTCTTCCACTCTGTGCTTGGGTGTTGCTGATAAGATTGCCAAGAGACAGACTCCAAGAGGGATATTTGCACATGAAAGTTTTATTAAGAAGGACTTCCAGAATCTACACCTTTGGAGGAATGATGAAAGCAGGAGTGAACTGTGATGGAATGCAGTAAAGGCTCAGCAGGTCCTATGGAGAAGCTCTGAAGCTGAAATGAATCATAAAGTTACCCTGAATTAAAGCAAAGGTGCTGGGCCTATATAATCCCATATTGACCAGTCACTGAATGAGAGTTGCTCTACTCCCAACTCCCCAGGGGGAATTCCCTTGGGCAATGAGACCCTCTTTTTCTGAGAGCAGTTCCCTGAGAAATACTTAGCTGTGAACTGTCAGACATAAACACACCCATCAGCTGGGGAAATAAGTGCTTCAGTCTTAATGAAGGGAGGAATGAGGGGCCATATGACAGTGTCCACTGTCCTGGGGGAGCATGCCATTATCCTCTCCTGACTCTCAGTTTACATTCTTGGGATCCTCCCTTACTTACCTGGATATTTCTACTGGTTCTCCATTTAGTTTACTGTCTAGGCATTCTACTTTTGAGGGGCATGGCCATTTGATCTCATTTCTGTGTTTCCTCATCATTTCAGTTTCCTACACTCTCCCTGCACAGTAAGGTGTGGGCTTCCTCTGTCTTCTTCCTCTCTGGAGTGGAATTTTACTCTATTTGTCAAGGATTGTCATGAGTCTGAGATTTTACACTGCTTTCAAGGTACCAAGTTAGCCTGCAACAGTTTTAAGGATGCTGGTGGAAGACCTGAGATGCCCGAGTCAGAGACTGAGGGCTTTATTATTCATGGCACAGCACACAGCATGAGCTTCTTGTTAGTGCCCATTTTCCATTTTTCCCAGATTTCTTCAATGGATGCCATCCATTTGGCTAGCTGAATAGCAAAGAGTGTTGAGGACCATATGGAATGTTTTAGTGGTCAGTTGAAAAAGTAAGATATACCACCATCCATATGTAGTTCTCCTACTCTTGTTCATGTCCTGACCTAGATGCAAAGGATGCGGAAAGGTAACCTTCCTATCATCTCTGTCATATGCTTTAATAAGAAACTACCAGAGGACCTGAATAAACACTTCTCCAAAGAGGACATACAGATGGTCAATAGACATATAAAAAGATGCTCAATGCCACTAATCATCAGAGTGATGCAAATTAAAACCACAATAGGTATCACTTCACACCTGTCGGAATAGCTATCATTAATAAATCAACACACAATAAGTGCTGGCAAGTGTGTGGAGAAAAGGGAACCCTCATGCACTGTTGGTAGAAATGAATACTGGTGCAGCCACTATGTAAAACAATACAGAGGTTCCTCAAAAAATTAAAAAAACAACTGAAGAAACTCAAAACACTAATTCAAAAGAATATATGCACCCCAATGTTCACTGTAGTATTATTTACAATAGCCAAGCCATGGAAGCAACCCAAGTGCCCATCACCAGATGAGTGGATAAAGAAGATGTAGAACATATATACAATGGAATATTATTCAGCCATAAAAAGAATGAAACCTTACCATTTGCAACAACACGGATGGACCTAGAGGCTATTATGCTGAGTGAAACGAAATACCCAGCTTGGGTGAGAGGGGAGGCTGTGCCACTGGACCCCACACCTACTGCATTAGGGGACACTACCAAGATATAGAGTCACAGCAGCTCTTCCTAATATATAGAAACAAACACAGGGAGGCTGCCAAGATGATGAGACAAAGAAACATGGCCCAAACGAAAGAACAGATCAAAACCCCAGAAAAATAGCTAAATGAAATGCAGATGAGCAATCTATCAAATGCAGAGTTTAAAATGCTGGTTATAAAGATGCTCAAGAAACTTAGTGAGTACCTCAGCAGCATAAAATGATCCAGTCAGAAGTGAAGGATTCACTAATTGAAATAAAGAACAATTTATAGGAAAACAAAAGTAGAATGGATGAAGCCAAGATTCAAATCAATGATTTGGAACATAAGGAAGCAGAAAACAGCCAATCAGAACAATAAGAAGAAAAAAGAATCCCTCCACAAATGAGGATAGTATAAGCAGCCTCTGGGACAACTTCAAGAGATCCAGCATTTGCATCATAGGCATGCCAGAAGGAGAAGAGAAAGAGCAAGAAATTGGAAATATATTTGAAAAAATAATGGAAGAAAACTTCCCCAATTTGGCAAAGGAAAAAGACATGCAAGTCCAGGAAGCACAAAGAGTCCCAATCAAGTTGGACCCAAAGAGGACCACAAGACACATCATACTTAAAATGCGAAGGGTTAGAGATAATGAATCTTATAAGCAGCAAGAGAAAAGCAGAGAGTTACCTACAAAGGAGTTCCCACAAGACTGGCAGCTGATTTCTCAAAAAAACCTTGCAGGTTAGAAGGGACTGGCAAGAAGTATTCAAAGGGATGAACAGTGAGGACCTACAACCAAGATCACTCTACCCAGCAAAGCTATCATTTAGAATGGAAGGGCAGATAAAGTGCTTTGCAGTCAAGGTAAAGCTAAAGGAATTCATTATCATCAAGCCATTACTACATGAAATGCTAAAGGGACTTATTTAAGAAAAAGAAGATGATCAAAACTATGAACATCAAAATGACAACAAACTTACAACTATCAACAACTGAATCTAAAAAACAAAAATAAAAACAAACTAAGGAAACAGTAGAACATGAACAGAATCATAGGTATGGAGATCATTTGGTAGGTTATCAGCTGGGAGAGGGAAAGGGGAGAAAAGGAGAAATCATACAGGGATCAAGAAGCATAATTGATAGGTACAAAGTAGACAGGGGGAGTTTAAAAATCGTATAGGAAAGGGATAAGCTGAGGAACTTAAACACACAACTCATGGACACGAACTAAGCAAGGGGATTGCTCGAGAGAAGGGAGTACTGGGTAGAGGAGGGCAAAGGGAAAAAATTGGGACAACTGTAACAGCATAATCAAAAAAATATATTTAAAAAATAAAATAGTTGCAGGGATTTAAAGTACAGCATAGGGAATACAGTCAAGAATATTGTAATAACTATGTATGGTGCCAGGTGGGTACTTGAAATATTAGGGGATCACTTTGTAAAGTATATGGTTGTCTAACCACTATGCAGTACACTTAAAACTGAAATGAAATAATACTGAATGTAAACTATAATTGAAAAACAAAATTAAAAAAAGACAAAAAAGAATATTTGCTAGTCAACAATATTTACTGGTGATCTGCCTGGTGCACACTGTTTATTAGACACTGTGAAAGTAGAAAGAGAGTCAAAAACTTCCATGCATACATATAGAAAATGGATTAAGGCAAGAATTCTTTTAAAGTTGTTCTGTTTAAGAAAATCATTTAGTTATAGGCTGTGTTTAAACTTCATTGTGAGTTAGTTATTTAGAAATTAGGGGCACATTTAAACCCTAAAAATAATGTATAAATTATCATGTATGTATCAAATGACATGTTTCCTGGATTCAAATTCTAGGTGCCTGGATCCCTGGTAGTGACGGCAGACAGTCCTTCGTGTTCAACAGCTGGAGCAACAGAAGAGGGTGGGCCTCAGTGGTGCAGGAAATGGGTGTAACAGGTTCATTCTTTCCATCAGCATAAAAAATGATGCTTTGTGTTAAGCAGTGAGTGGCATCCTAAAAGAAGATGGGATTGATTCTTGAGATCTGCATCATGAGAAACCTACATTAAAAAAGAAAAAAAAAACAGGAAACAGGTGATGGGACACAATGATTGTTATCAACTGGCAAGGGCTGTTCTATAATGTAAGGAAGGGGGATGAATTAGCATGATTATCGAGTATATAGTGATGTTAAAGAAAGGAAAATATAAATTCGAATTAAGATGACCTTTTTGTTGTAACAGACTTATAAATATATTTTCAACAGACTTGGTGACCTCATAATAAAATGAAAGCAAATTAACAAATAGTTGTCTTCTGAGGTCCAATTTTGTCTCCCTACTCCCATTCTTATTTTTAAATGACTCTGGTGATCAAGTTGCATGATGATGGTAGTGGGTACTGATATTTGTTGAATGTCAGTATGGTTGGGCACCACATAGGCGCTTTTAAAATAAGTTTATTTTGACCCTCAGGACGATGCTCTGAGGCAGGCCTGATTAGCACTGTTTGAACAGAAGAGAAAATGGAAGCCCAGTGAAGCTCAAAGACTTGACGAGGGACACATGACCAACCGGAACTAGAGATCAGGTCTTTGGGTGTGGTTTCTTACTGTACTTTGTAATGTTAACATGAGTATAACTGATGTAGCTGCTGGTTGATACTTTGAGCATTTTATAAGGCCATGTAAAATAGAGTAAAAGATTGCTTACTTGAACTCTACAAAGGAGGTAAAAGAAAGGAAGGTGAAATATTGAAATGCTGCAAGGTATTGATTCTGGCATTACAGAACAGTATGTGTCCCTCTCACTCTAGTGTTCATACTCTCATTCTTTTTCTTTCTAATTTATGTCTCATCCATTTTTGAAAAGGGATTGATGGAATCTCTTTGGTTGACTCCCACAAAAATCATAAGGTATTAAAATTGTTTTCAAATTTCAAGCTCAATAGATTGCTTGCCTTGAGATTGTGAAGAACTAACCACATTGGTAAATAAAAAAATATATGTAGGTAGTACATGCTTTTGTGATTTTTTTATTGTTGTATGTGAAATTCCATTCTATGTATATACCACAGATTGTTTACCTTTTGTATTCTTGACAGACATTTGGGTTGTTTCTTGATTTTTACTGGAACAAACAAATGCTGGTGTAAACATCCTTTTACAAGTATCCTGGTGCACATATGTGAGTGTTTCTGTAGGAGATACATTCCTGGGACGATCAGTGCTGGGTTATTAGGGAAGTATATCAGTTTTATTAGGCAATGTCATAGTGTTTTACCAGGGTGAATGTTGTACCAGTTTATACTCGCAACAACCATGTGAAAGTTTTCATTTGCTTCATAACCATGCCTTATACTTGTTATTGTCACGTTTTAACCCTTGCCAATCTGAGAGCTCGGTGTAGTTTTAATTTGCATATCCCTGAGTACTAATGTTTTTTGGTCATTCATGTTTCCAGTTGTATTGCTTTCCAGGTCCTTTGCTTGTTTTCCATTGGGTTATTTATATTTTTATCATTAATTTGGATGAGCAGTTTTTAAAAAAATACATCTTTTGGATACTAATCATTTGACACTAGTTTGTGATGCAAATTTTATTTTTCAGTTTATGATTTACCTTTTTATTTTTTAATGGATTTGTTTTGTAAAAACAAGGATTCAATTTTTTAACAAGAATTAATTTTAATGTAGTCAAATACATAATCTTTTCTTAAATACTTTGCACTTACTGCATCTTAGTTAAGAAATGCTTTCTATCCTGAGGTTGTAAAGATAGTCTCATATCTCTTCTTCAAAAGGATTACTTTTTTTAAATTTTATTTTATTTTAATTATTGTTCAAGTACAGTTTTCTGCCTTTTACTCCCAAAAGCATTACTTTTGAAAAAATACATGTTTTTCTTAAAATATATGGTGTGCTTTAGGAATATATATACATATTTCCTTATGGTTAATCAATTAGAATCCACACACTCTCCACCAATTTAGGGTGCTACCTCTATTGTATATCGAGTTTCATGATTTGTATAATAAAAAAACCACTCTCCAGTCCTGGCCAATGGTTGGAGCATCACCCCTTAACTGAAAGGTTGAGGGTTTGATTCTTGGTCAGGGCACATGTCTAGGTTGCTGGTTCAACTCCTGGTCTGGGCATGGCCTGTGCAACCCCCTGGTCTGAACACATATGATCCCAGATCCTGGTGCATATGTGAGGCAACTGATTGATGCTTCTCTCTCCCATTGATGTTTCTTTTACTCTCTTCCTTTAGTCCTTCCTCTCTAAAAGCAATGAAAATAAAATGTCTTCAGGTGAGGATAAATAAAAATTGTAAACTCCCCCCAAAACCCACTCTCCATTCTTTGGTCAGATTCAACATTTTATTATATGGTTATTACTAAATGTGTTTTTGTTGAAAAATAAAGTGTGTTTAAGGCAGATTAATCTACACTTGTTAAGCTCAAAGTACGAAGGGTATAAAAGACAGCTTTGAGGCAGGGAGTCCAGTTAGGAGTTTATCACAGGTTGAAGAAAATGAGGTTCTGAATTATAAAAGTGACAGTGAAAAGGACCAAAGTGTGAGAAAACCTGCTGAGGAAGAACTGATTGTATTTGTAAGTAACTGAATATGGAAAGCAAAGTAAGGTAAGTGACAGGTGTGACTACAAGTTTTGAGCCTTGATGACTCTAATTTTAGGAAAAACAAGATTATGTCAATGTTAAATTTATTGTAATTGATGTTGCTGTAAGATACTGAAGCAGAGATTTAAGAAGTATTTGTATATAGTTGATAAATTAAATATATTGGAGGGATGTTTTTAATAAACTTTGTTGTTTTTTCCATTCTTAATTGTTTCACAGGAATTCTTTATATATTCTAGATACAA
>PVIA01014361.1:0-27398 GCA_004024845.1 Tonatia bakeri
ACAGGGAAGTAGGAGGAGGAAGGAAGGGGGCAAAGATATAGAGAATAAGTAGCATAGACAGTAGGTAGAAAATAGACAGGGGGAGGGTAGGAATAGTATGGGACATGTAGACACTAGAGAACTTATGACACATGGACATGAACTAAAAGGGGGAATGAGGGTGGGAGGGGATGGGCAGGGTGGTGGGGAGTGAGGGGGGGAAATGGGCCAACTGTAGGTGCATAATCAATAAAATAAAGAATTAAAAAAAATAAAAATAAATAAATTTAAAGTCTGTTGGAAAGGCCGAGTCCCCTGGGGAGGCTGAGTCCTGGGGGCTCTGGGACCTGCAGAGGAGGGCGGGCCCGCACGAGGGGCGGGGCATCTGGCCCAATGCCCCGTTGGGGACCTCGGAGGACAGTCTCTTGACCGGGTCTGGGACAGCTGGTGTTTTGTGTGGGGGAGACTCCTGGCTGGCCTACTCACTGATGGCACAGCAGAGGCCCCCACTCCCAGCTCTGAGGTCGGTGGGGTGGGGGGAAGGCGTGGGGCGGGCAAGATCCCCAGCCCCGGCCTCCTGCTGGCAGAATTTGCAAACTTCAGGACGTAAGCAAATGATTGCCTTGTGGTTTCCAGCGCTAACGACCTCACAGGTGCATAGATTCCTGGGGCTGGGGTAGCAGACACCAGTCCCTGGGGTGTTCCCCTCCACCTGCAGTCCCCGCCCACCCCACCACTCAGCTTCTGGCCCAAAGCCACACTGATCCTCTTCAGCTGCAAAGAGGGATGGTCTGGTGCATAGGAGCACTCACTAAATGACCTGGGTCCTCCTGTAGCCTCGCTTATGATGAAGAAACCGAAGCACACAGAGGCAAAGTCTTATCCAGGATCACACAGCTATGAAGGGGCAGAGCTACGGTCCAACCCCCCCCATCAGCCCCACCCTAGAGGCTGTGCCGGTAGAGACTGCAGGACACCATGCCTCCCCCTCAGGCAGGAGCGGGGCAGGGAAAGCATGAGGCCGACAGGGACCGCTGACTCCCCTCACCTGACCATTTCCAGAGCCCTGGAATGTTTCCTGAGGAGGGGCCATCAGCAACCAGAGAGGAGAGCCCTCCAGGGCCCTGCAGGGGCTGGGAGCAAAGCTGGAGTAGCTCCTGCTTCGCGCACCCCAAGTGCTAGCATGGGCACCAACGCTAGGGCCCCAGAGCCTGTAGAGACGGTGACTCCCTTGCACAAACAGGGAAAGCGAGGCCCAGAGCGGGACGGGCACCCCGCAGTAGCTCCACCACTTGCTCTGTGACCTTGGGCAAGTTGTCTAACCTCCAGGTGCTTCAGTTATCTCCTCTGTAAAATGCAGATGACAACAGTGGTTTTCAGGAAGAAACAAGAGATGAAAAGTGCTGAGAACAGTGCCTGGAACATAGTAAGTGCTCAATGAACACTAGCTTTTATTATTACTACTATGAAAGCACAGAGAGCCCTGGCTGGTGTGGATTGAGTGCTGACCTGTGAACTGCAAGGTCACTGGTTCGATTACCAGTCAGGACACATGCCTGAGTTGCAGGCCAGGTCCTCAGTTGGGGGGGTGTGAGAGGCAACCGATCGAGTTTCTCTCCCTCTCTTCCCCTCTCTCTAAAAATAAGTAAAAAAAAAAAAAAGTAAAAGAAAGCTCAGAGAAACCAGGGGAGCCATCACTGGCCCTCCAAATTTCCCTAATGCTCATACCATCCCCCCATACACATCCAGCTCTGCAGACCTGCACCACAGCAACATCCTTATCCACCACTTCACACAGAAGCTCAGTGCCCAGGGCACCTGGACTAGACAAAAGAGCTGGGGAGAGCAAGGGACTCCCTCCTTCCCAGTTAGTCCCCCTTCTCCTGGACCAACAAGGACATGGGGGCCAGAAAAAAGAGCGGGGTTGGCCAGGGTCACACAGGACAGAATGTGTGTGATACTGGAGGCAGAACCAAGGGCTGGGTCTCCAGTTTCCCTTGGGAATCGGGACTTCCAAGCCAGAGGCCAGTGCGGCACAGAAGGGGCTGTGGGCCCCCAGATCTGCTGCCCGGTCCCTCACCTCCAACCCAGGGCTGAGGACAGGCCCTGCTGCCCGTCTGGCCCACAAGGACGGCGCCCTCCCTGCCAAGTCACTAATGGGGGAGATTAAATAATATTTATCTCCCAAGTTCCTCCCACAGCGCAACTAAATATAGCAACTAATTTTTTTGAAAAGGGATTTCTGCTCCAGAAAGATAATATTTATATAAGAGGTGGTTTTTATAAACCAATACAAGACCCAAAGCTCCCTTTCTGACAGCTTTTCCTAATTTCAGCCAGTTCGGAGCCGTGAGACTTCAGGCCAGCGCACCTTGCCCTCTGGCTGGCTGGGAAACCAAGTCTGCAAGTACCAGCTGCACTTGGCGATGGAGGGGACCTTTCTGGCTGGACCCCTCCCACTCTGCGGGTGGACGGAGTGAAAAGTCCTGCCTGGAAGCCACTTGGGGAGGGGACCTCTACACCTTCCGCCCTCACAGGGCCTCAAAATGAGCTAGGGACAATTCTGGACAGTACCTGGCACTAGCTGTGCCTTTTGGCAGATGGAGAATCCCACACTCCTTTGAAGATGAGTGAGGAAGATGAGTGATCTTCTCCCACCCAGACAGCAACAGCGTGGGGGCGCCCTCCCGCCCAGACACCGGCAGGCGCTGCTCCGGGTCATCCAGCAGTGAAAGGCCTCCCCGGGCAACTCCCTGAGTGAGGCCTCGAATCTACCACCCCCCCGCCCTCCAGGGGGGTGGGTCTCTCGCCACGGCAGTTCAAAGCCCCCACCGGCACCGACTCCCGCCAGCCACATCCGCCTCGGGCTGCAGAAAGAGGAAGACCTGGGGGTGGGGGTGGGGGCACCAAGGCTGCCAGCTGACAAGCTGCACCTTCTGGGCGTTTTACTGAGCCCTCGGGGGAGACCCTGGAGACAGCTGCGAGGACTGAGCCTCAGAGTCCTCCGCTGGTCTCTCCCAGCCGCCCTCTGGGTGTGCACCTGCACGACCCGGCTCCGTCGCTGACCGCGGATGGGGTGGGCTAAGGCTTGCAGCAGTGGATCGGGCCGGGCTGGAGGTGGGAAGTTTGGAAGGGCTCTACAGGTCCCTGGGACTGGAGGGACCCGGGAAGGAGAGCCTGGCGTCCTGCCTCCGAACCCGGAACCCGCCCACCCACCGCCCGCCGCGAAGGTGACCGCGCGGCCTCGTGGGGTGTCCCAGGAGCATCTGCAGAGGTTTCCGGAGCCCTTGCTTCCTGCCCACCCGCGGGGGCCCGAGAGCTGGGGTGGGGGTGCCGCTCCGCGGCTGCGATGAAGGGGGGAAACGAAGACCGCGGTGCACGCGGCCCCCCGATGCCCCTGCCCCGCCCGCACTCTCACCGTTGGGGCCGTAGCGCTCCCGCGCGCTGGTCACCTGCGCAGGACTCAGGCCGCCCTCGGCGGTCACCGAGAAGTGGCGCAGCACGTCGGCGGCGGGGAGCAGGTGCGCTGCCTCCATGCCGCCCGCCCCGCTGTCTGCGCCGTCGGCACTGTCGAGGCCGCCTCTACGCGGGGCTACTGTGCGAGGCGCTGGGGGCGCGGGCCCGGGAGGGCACCGCGCGAGGCCATGTCCGCGCTGGGACCTTCCCCGACGGCAGTGACAGCAGCAGCCAAGGCCTGCACCAGGATGCTGCGCTCCGGGCGCCCTCCCCGGGGCGGGGCGGCGCGGGGCCCGCCCCCGCACTCACAGCCCTTCCGGCCGCCCTCGGAGCCCGCCGCCCCGCCTCCGCAGCGTCCTAGGGAGCGGAGGCCGGGCCACCCGCCCATTCTGCAGAAGAGGGAACTGAGGCCTCTGGCGGGGAGCGCACCGAGCTTGGGGAAGCCAAGGGCCAGTAGCCCGGAGGGGCCTTGGCCGCTGTCCACAGAGCTCCGGGCGCCTCCAGGGGCCAAGAGCCGGGCGAACTTCAGAGCACGAGGTCTCTGATTTGCCTTCCTAGTTTGCGAATGGAGCTGTCCAAAGAGGCGTTTGCCACCCCCAACTCGAGTTCTGCAGACCCTAAGCTTAGAGGGAATCCAGAAGGCCTGTGAATAAGCCTGTCTCCTCCAGAGGAGATGGCTTGGTGTTTTTTTCTCTTGATGTTTGTGCTTTCTTCCTTCTTTTCCAAATGTCCAGTGATTAGTGCTTATTCCTCATACAAGCAGAACTTCTGAACAATGAACCAGTATATAAGAAAGTAAACCAGTGTTACCTTAGATGCACGCCCTCACCCTAGCAGGAAATGTAACTGCCGCGTGGGGGTGGGGCTCCCTAGAGATGCTTGAAGGGTAGAGTGGAGGCCTCTGGCCAGGGTCCCCAGGGAGAGAGGCCCTGGCTCAAGGAGGGGAAGGCCGGAGGAACCCCCTCCAGTCCCCCTGAGCTCGAGCCACTTCGGGGGTGCCAGAGATGGGGCTGCAGTTCAGGGAAGCAAGCTGCGGGGAGGCAGAATCACTCACCGTGCCATCCAGAGGGGCAAAGAGAATAGTCTGCTTGCACGCTTTCCTGCCTGAGAAACTGAGCCAGTCTCACCCCACCGGCCATCTTACCCCCCCACCCCCCATCAAGTTGACCTCTTCTGTCCAGAGCTTCAGCCTCTGGGATCCACCTTGGCTGCACAGGGTCGTAGATTCCAGGACTGAGCCCACCCAGATAGGTGTTCAAACCCCAAAGCCTACAGGGCCTCTGCAGCCAGAAAGCCTCCCCAGGTCCCACAGCCACACACAAGCACCCCTGACACACACAAACCTCAGCTTCCAGCCTGGCCGTGGGCTGCTGAGCCTTACCCAGACCATGTGTACCCCCAGCTTCTGTCCTCCTCCTTCCAGGACAGCACAGGGGTGCTCATCCTCTGTGTCCCCTTTGCTGTGCCTTCTTGAGCGTAGACATTCAGTGACAACCCCGTGGACCAAATGGTCCAGCCTCTCGCTGCCTCAGCGGGTCATCCACACCGACTTCCAGGGCCTCAGCAGGGCCTCAGCCTGCCTGTGGAGGTAGGGGGTCGCCAGTGTTTTGACTGTGGCTCCTTCTAGCCTGACATTTCAGATCTCAAGTCCAATACCCCCGGTATTTCCTCCTGTCCCCTTCTTCTCTCACCACTGTAGTCCATAAAGATAGCCCCATCTGTATTCCTAAACTGCCAGGGAAAATGTTAGCCAGGGCTGGGTGGGAACAGAGCCCTATTGCTCCCTACTAGAGACCTTTCTCGTAGAAACATGGAGCCCTAGGCATTCAAGAAGCTGGGAACCCCTCCCCCTCCCCCACATATACATCCCAGGGGCCTGACTCCCCTTGGCCAGGCTCAGGGACCTTAACTCTAAGCCTCTCCCACTCCACCCTACCTCAGGTGTCAGGGTGTTTGCTAGAAGGCAGGGCCAGAGAGCCTGCCTGTTTGCTCTGGCAGGCTAGCCTATGTCCTCTTTCTCCAGCCCAGCCAGCCCGCCCCACCTGACTCTGCCTCCAAACCACCACAGGCAGGGCTGCCAGCCACAAGCCTCCCAACCCCTGGCAGGCTTACACACCTGTCAGCGTGCCCACCTGCCCGGCTGCCCCCATGATGACTTCTGAGCGTGGCTCCAGTTCCCACAGAATCACACAGTCATTTTACACTCAAACTACCTGTTCAGTTGGGGGTGTGCCCTCCATGATGCCCTGTATCTGTGCCTGGGCCGACAGCTGGTGGCCAGGGTGACATGGTCACAGGCGCGCTGTCCAAAGGACAAGTCTATCCTCCCTACCTCCCAGCTGTCATGTACACAGAGCTCCAGCCTTGGCAATCTGGCTCTCAGTTGAGAGTATAAGCACTGAGCCAGAGATTACATTGGGAGGGCCAGGGGAGCTAAGACCAGAGTTAGAACGCTGAGTTCATATTATCTGAAACACAGCAATGGGAGAGCAGAGGGAAAAACCACGGCCAATGGGAAACAAGAAATTGCGGCAAGGTGCCATACGGTGTCAGAGAGAGAGGGATAGAGAGACAGAGACTCTTAATGGCACCCAAGTTCCTCAAGAGCCTCTACTGTACCTCTGTCCTCGGCCCCCCAGGTCCCACAGGGCATGATTCTGTGCCTTTCCCAGGGACCTGCCTGTGTTACAGTTCAACGAGGTCTCTGTCCTTTGCAGTCAAAGGGCATTGACTAGAGTCAGACAGATGTAGCTTTGAATCTGGGCTCAGCCTCTTACAGGCTCTGTGGCCTTGGGCAAAGCATGTCACCCCTCTGAACCTCACCTTGCTCACCTGTAATTATTAGTTAGGGTAAGCCAACTGCTGCAACAAAGTCACCCCCAAATATGTAAGGAGTTGAGCAACATAGAAGTTATTTGTCAGTCACAAAAGGTCCAAAGCAGGTGTTCTGCTTGGTGGACTGGCGATACTGAGACCCACGCTCCTTCCCGTTTGTGTCTCAGCCATCTGCGGCACGGTTCCGAGGTCACCAGACCCATCTGCATCAAGCCAGCGGAAGGACAGAGAGCGTGGTGGGTAGCAACAGTATGAAGCAGTCCAGGAGGTTGT
The DNA here is from genome assembly GCA_004024845.1 of Tonatia bakeri. Taxonomy (NCBI): domain Eukaryota; kingdom Metazoa; phylum Chordata; class Mammalia; order Chiroptera; family Phyllostomidae; genus Tonatia; species Tonatia bakeri. Next base: position 6,544 of record PVIA01014361.1, read on the forward strand.
GGCATCATGTCCTGTCAAATTCCATTGATGAGAATTTCGTCACAGGGCCATATCTAACTGCAGAGGAAGCTGGGAGAGACAGTCTAGCTGTGGTGGAAAAGAAGAGGAAACGGATCTGGTGAACAGGTAGGCTTAGGGCAGGGCTGATGGGGCAGGTTGCACAGTCAGCATCCATCCTCCGTGCTTGGTTTGCTTTCTGAGAACCTTCCCTGTCCCACCCTCAGTCCGTATTGTCCCCAGAGAACTGACTTCCTGTCCTAGATGCAGGGGTGGGCCTACCCTTTCCTAGCCCACAAGGAGGCCACAACTCCCTGGCCATAGAGATTGATTGGTTCCAGATGATCACGTGACCAGAAGTCAGACAATCAGAATCATCGATTTGGATTTTTACTGTTGTCATTGTTAGAATATCAGGGGAAACATTCTTATTCAATTCCTACAGTGGTGGTGAAGTTGGTATAATGTAAGCTTGGTGCTGCTGGAGGCCACCTTGCCACGATGAGGGTAGAAATCGGCTGCCAGTGCATCGAGGGAGGCTGAGATGGAAAAAGGCAGATAGATGTCCGATGACACCTACCTGAAATAGGTCTCTCCCTAGTTTTTTCAGTTATGTGAGTCAGTACATTCCCATTTTCTTTGGGTGTCTGCCACTGGAAAATGAAACAGCCCTTAAAAATCTGTTTGTGGAACACACTGGTGGATGTTGGTAAAGCAAAGTGTCTAGAAGTAGTATGTGTTCGATAAATAATTCCTGATGTTATGATTAGTGTTTTGGGTATCGGGAGGGACCTGCTGTGGAGACTGAGCAGAAGCAGCCAGCAAAGGGGCTGGAGAATTTAGGAGGACAGAAGGAAGCTTTCCCAGAAACGCCTGCTCTGGGCCTTGTTCTCGAGCTTCGCTGGCGGCCCTGGGGCCACGGCCCGGCACTCGGGCCTCGGCCCGGCACTCGGGCCTCGGCCGGACACTGAGTTGAGCTTCACCGGGTGGCAGGCCCTGCGCTCACGCGCCCTCTCACGGACGCCTCACAACAACAGGGCTGGGATGAGCACTATCACCCCCTCCCCAGGGCTGGCCTCATGGACTCACTCTGCGGTCACACAAGGTCCTGGTATCAGAAGGGCCTGCCCTTGGCTTAATGTGCTGCTGTCGCTGTCTTGAAATTCTTTTTTGATCCTTAAGTCCTCATCCGAGGACCTGCTTATTGATTTTAGAGAGGGGAGAATGGAGGAAGAGAGAGGGAGAGAAACAGCAATGGGAGAGGGAAACATCGATCTGTGGCCTCCCGCACACGCCCTAACCGGGGGGCTGAACCTGCAACCTCGGCATGTGCCCTGACTGGGAATCGAACCCATGACCTTTCACTTTACAGGACACGCTCCAACCAGCTGAGCCAGGGCCAGGCTGTCTTGCAATTCTTACTCATTTTCTCTTCGAACTTGGGCTTTGTAAGCGAAATCAGTGGAGCATATGTGTGAGCAAGGAGAACATGTATAACACACCGTCCCCTCCAAACAGAGCATTCGCGATGATCTGCGAGCCCAGAATTCTGGTGGACTCATGCCGCGTGGGGTTCAGAGAGACTCAAACTGAGTATAAGGGAAGCGTGTTGACGGGTCTACGGCTGTGTGAGTGGAGGTGCTGACCAGTGGAGTGAGAGGCCACGCTTTCCCTTTGAGCCAGAACTTGCTTCAAATGCAGGAGGAAGACAGTCGTGTTCTAAGAAACACAAAGGATCATGGAACCCTGCCATACCTTTCTTCCTCACGTGACTTCCCTGCCCTCACTGACCACTCACACGAAAAGTGATGCCCCAAAAAGAAAGGGAAAGACAGGCCCTCCAGAGCTCCCTTCCTCGGCCCTCCCTGGTTCATCGGCCAGCCAGAGGCAGAGAGTGAGGGGAGGGTGTGTGTGTATCAAGAAGTGAAGTAAAACAGCTGAGTGAGTGCTGTGCAGCTTCTCCGCGGTTCTGGACAGAACTAAACATGCCTGCGCGGTGAGTGATGAGACGCTGCCGTGTGGTTTTCGTTGCCACACGTGTGAGTGGCGTGCTTTTCATTCCTCATTGAAAGGGGGCATTTCAGAAAAGGGGGCATTTCTGAAGGTGAGTGGGGAAATTCACGCTGATGTGAATTTTGAATTTTTCTTTCCCTAGAAGGTTAAACAGCAAAAAACAACAAAACAAAACAAAACAAAACACCAGGACCAGTAAAAGAGAAACTGCAGAAGAAAAGCTTTGTATTTTAGCATCTTGAATGTCACTGCCCCCCTTTACTTAGACAGGGGCCCCACCTGTTCACTTTTGCCCGGGGCCCTGCAAATCACAAGGCCAGTTCCATTCTCTCTTCATAGAGGAAGAAAGGTTCTGAGAGGCACCAAGGCGACTGATCCGGGCACTCAGCTGGGATTCCAACGCAGCCAGTCTGACTCCAGAGCCCAGGCTCCTCAGCACCCCACCAGCCTGCCTGTGCAAAGCCCCTCCCAAGGTACAAGGTCAGTGCAAATTTGACTGGGCAGGGAGAGTGTTCTGCAGGCCCCATCGCGCCCGCGCCCTGCCAGCTTCTCTCTCAAGCCGACCTTTCCTCCTTGGCCTCCCTGCCTCCACTCCCCTCTGTGTATCAACGCTGCCTGACTGAGCTGGTGCCTTCAGGACTTCACTCTTCTGCTCAAGAGCGTGCCTCACCTCCCTCTCATCAGCAGGATGAAGTCTGAGCTCGTCAATCCAGCAAACACAGCCATCTAACAAGAGGCTCCCACTCCTATGCAGACAAGCTGATCTCAGAACTCCCCAAACTGGCCTTGTACACTGGAGCTTCACCCTCTGTTTGCATTGCTGCCCTGGCCCAGACTGGTCTCCCAGCTCTCATCCCTTGAATTCCTCCCTATTTTGGAAACTCAGTTCCTTGGCTGCCCCAGCCCTGTGTGTTCACGCTCTTCCCTGCACACTTTTGACTGGCTCTGAACGAAGTCCATGGATCAAAGCTACCTCTCTTTTGCACACGAGGGGAAACTAAGGCCCAGGGAGAGGGTGGGACTCAGGCAGGGACAAGGAGCCAGGGAGGCCAACGCAGAGCTCCCACTGGAACTCCCTAGCCATGTAGCCTGTCCCGATGGCCAGGGCCGGGACTGTCTCCTGCAGGCCAGGGAGTGACCCTGGGATAGCCTGGCCTCATGGGGGCTCTACCCCCGCCCTGGGGAAGGGTCTTGAGCAATAATTTTGGGGACAGGTCAGTGTGCACAGTGGGAGTGGCCGAGGCAATGGCCACCTTTGGAGAAGACAGAGAGGCTGGGGTTACCCTCTCCACAGCCCTCCACTTTGGTTTGTAAATGAGTTTCACTCAAAATGCAAATGGCCCTAGAGACCTGGGAATCTCCCTTCCTCTTTCCCAGGGTCATGGGGGCCCACAGGGCAGGTGTCACAGGCTCCCTCAGACCCAGCCTTCATTGTCTGAGTCCCCACACTCACCTGCTTTGGCAGCTTCCCTCTGGAGGGGGCCAGGGAAGACTGGCTCCCAGCTGTTCAGAGTGGGAGACCCAACCCAAGTGCTTTTATTTTGATACTTTGGTCTTCGGGACCCTTGTGCAAGTCCCTGATGCACCCCACCAGTCTTCCTGGGCCTGGTGCCCCACCAGGCCTGGGGTTACCCTCCTGCCCTGTGCCTCCAGCCTCTCCCTGTCCTCTAAGATGGGGACCCCACCCTCTCAACCCCCACTCAGCCTTGCCCCTCAAGGGCTTCCAGCTCCTTCCCACCACCGTCCATCCTCACCACTGCCTGCCTCCCTGTAGCCACAGTGGGGCCAGGTCTAGGTCCCCGCACACAATGGGAAGGCCGCTCTTGTGCTGTCTCCTCTGCTTGAGCAGCCCTCTGCTTCTCAGGGCTGTTCCTACCCGTCCTTGAGGCTCAGAAGCTGACAGGCCCCTGTAGCCCTGGTGACCCCATCAAGCCCACAGTGCCACAGCGCTCACTGTTTGCAGATGCCCTCGAGGGAAGGCATCTGGCTCGACTGGCCTCAGCTCCCAGAAGGTGCCGGGAGGGTGTTCGAATGACCGGAGCCTCTTCCTGGGAAGGGAGCATACTGGCCTCAAGGGCCTGGGGAAGTAGAGGCTTGTCAGTGGCAGGACAGAGCAGGCACCAGGGCCGTCTGCTGGCCCCAGACACCTGGACCATTGCATGTTGTCCTGATGGCCTCCTTCCCCTCGCATCCACCTCTACAGGACCGCCCTGCACAGGGTTGGGGTGGGGGCCGTGGGTCGGCTGCTCACTCCTCCTCCGCTCCTTGAGGCAACTTCCTGTCCTTGCCCCCTTATCTCCCCGGCCAGGCTGAAGAGAGGAAGTTGTCCTCTCCCTCCCAATGGTGGACGGAGACACCCCCTGGACCTCAGGAAGGGGTAAGCGTATCATGTGAGGGTGTGCCTGCTGCCTCTAGGCCTGCCTCCTCTTGCTGTTGCTACCAGATTCTGCTTCCTAAAGCAGCCACGTTGCTACTCTCCTGCTCAAGGGCCTTCCACGGCTCCCTGTGGTTTTCCCGATTAAGGTCACTTTCTCAGCTCACCAGTCCGATCTGGTACCCCTCCACCCAGCACCTTAGACCTCGGTCAGGTTCGCCTGTTTTCTCCATCCCTGGTCCAAGATGTACTCCATCCTTGCCTTTGCTCACACTGTTACCTGTGCTTGCTCTTATCTTTTCCTATCTAAACCCTTTTCACTCTTTAAAGCCAGTTCAAATGCCACGTTCTTCAAGAACTCCTCTTTGACTCTTTGTGACAGTGTGAAACCTCTGCTTTCTCTGATGCTGTCTCATTCTAGCCCGCCTCTCTCCCACGGCCTTCAGGCCAATGGCTCCTGCTATAGAACGGCTCAATATTAGATGAATTCTGCTTGAGGCAAAGGTTTGCAGGAGCCTCCAGACCCACTGGCATCGGCAGGAGTCAGCAGACTGGGGAGCTAAGGGATTTAGAGATCTCCACCCCCTCCGCCCCTGCCCCTCTACCTTGGATCCCTGTGGGCCCCTGGGTAACACATTCCTCTTGCCCCGCCCTTTCTCCCACCCCTTGACGCAAAAGCCTACATTCTGGGCTCTCTTAAGATGTATCTGAGGCAGCTTTAAGACCCCACCCTCACAAGCAGCACCTTATTGGTCAATAAAACTTTCCGTACTCCGAACTCCAGTGTTTTGAGTATCCACCTTTTGGAACATCAGGCACGCAAACCCCGAACTAGTAACACTGGGAGACCAGAGCCGCCACCTTATGCCTCCTGCAGCCCCAGCGTCTGTGTGCTCCTCCATATTTGCCTGAATTCCCGTCTGCAGCATCCAGCCAGGGTCGCCCTCCCGCACATCAGCTTCATTTGAACCATTGCAGGGTCTCTACAGGGGCCCAGGCCTGAGTGTTACTACAAGTTGCCCTTCAGGGTGGGAATCTCCTGAGGAGGACACTGCGTCCACAGCCCTTGTCGCTGTGTGCCGGCGCCTAGCGCCTGGTCTACACTTACCCCACCCCCAAAGATATTGGTTAAAGGAACACGGTTCTAGCCACGGCAGTAAGAGAAGAAAGGAAATGAGGTGCAAATACTGGATGATGAAGAAGTGAGTACAATCGCATCCGTGCACTGTGACATTTCTGCCACGGGATATCAGAATTAGTGCCCCCACTGCACACACAGGGCCTTACCACCCAGCACGGGGCTGGAATTGGCCCAGGGTCACACAGCGGGCTGGATTCCCTCCCAGATCCAGGCTTCCTTGCCACAGAGTCTGGCAGAAAAGCCAGTCTCTCTGTTAGCCTCTCACCACCTTGGCCATTGAGGCAAGAGGCCCCGCCCGGCAGGGAGGGGGCCTTGTTCCAGGCCACGCCGGACCAACCTGCCTGTAGGGCCTCAGCTGGTGGTGGGTTGTAAGAAGATAGAACACAAAACCTCCATTTGCCTTGCAAATTGTTACAGCAGACCAGGCTTGTAAACCTCAAGCATGACTTGAAAAGGAATTCCAGTCTGGGACTTGCTTCCTGGTATGGGGGGAAAGCCTTTGGCCTGGGGGCACCTGAGGATAAGGATCATCCTGGTCAGTCCCTTGGCCAGAAGGGCTGCCCTTGCCCGTGGTGTGTGAGAACAGAGGCGGCTGGTTCGGCCTCACCCCAGGGTGCCTGCGGCTGGGGCTGGTCAAGTCTCTGGCAAAGCTGGGTGCCCCCCGGGGCAGTGGCTACAGCGGGAGTCAGAGGAAGCCCTCTTCCCTCTGGGCTGGGTCCCTGCGGAGTGGGAGTGGCAGATGGTGTCTGGAGTTCGCAGGCCCTTGGTAAGGACTTGTTCTCGCCACCTACTCAGGCGCAAACCCGGGATAAAGTAGCAGCAGACCTGGGCCTGCCCCTGGCTCCCGGGCCAGGGGAAGAGGACACTCTCGGGTCTGTTTGGGGGCCCCTTACTGCCTGTCCGCGTGGCACCCATGACAAGCCTGGCCTGTTCTCCACACGCTCGCGCCGGCTGTCCTGACTTTCCCTCCGAGGTGCCCTTCGGGCCTCTCCCGGCTGCGCCAGGGCTCCACCCTGGTGTTCCCTGAGTGGCGGCCAGCCCAGCTCCCTGGGGATATCCTGTCATTGTGGCCCAGAGCCGAGGCGCTGCCTCACCCCAGGTCAGCCCCAGGCCTCTGGGTCCCTCCTGCCTCCCCAGGTGGGGCCGAGAGAGGTTAGGGAAGTTGGCAGAGGTCCCCAGGTCCCCAGTGGCAGAGCTGGGCACTGTGCCCAAGACACCTGACGCCTGGGACACGGCCAGCCCCTGGGCAGACGCACAGGTGGGCTCTCTGCCCTGATGCCAGCCCCATGGGTGACCTTGGCATGTCCTCTGCGTCTCTGGGCTCCCTTCCTGAAGCCACGACTTACGGCAGGCCGAGCGCAGGCCCTGCAGACTCAGGAACCTGTGTGACCAGTGGGCGTGGGCCTTTCCAGACTGGCGGGTGTGCTGGGCTGGCCTGGGCACCACGGTGGGGCCGGGGTTGAGAGGCGAGCTTCAGCTGGACCCCAGCTCCTGGCCTCCGACCACTGCACTCCATGAAAACACCCAAATTTGCAAGTTGGGCTCCATTTGCCTTTAAGTCCCTGGCATCACGCCACCTGGTTTGTGTACCCAAATCCTGGGGCTTTCAGTGACAGGTCCAGCTGCTGGGCGGGGGTGCGGGATAGTATCCTGACCGGGGTCTGCCTCGGGCCCCTCACTGTGTTATCTGCTCCGAGGGTGTAAAATACTAGCTACTGAGGTGCCAGGTGCTGGGTGGAGTGCACTGTCATCCTCACGAGCAGCCTTTCGTGCAGGTCTTCCTATGCCCCGGCTTGATAGGGCTGCACATGGGGAAGGGCTCCACACTCAGCACCTGGGAGAGCAGGGCTTTGAACCCAGGCCATCTGGCCCCAGTGCCCAGGGGTTTAACCACTGTGCTATCGACAGAAAGAAGGATATCCTATTACTCTTGGGGCTCCAAGTGCCTAAATAGTGCAAAGCTAAGACCCCAACTTGGTTCTGATTCAAGGCTCCTGCTCACGACCACTGAGTTAAATGGCCTGGTGAAAGCTCTGAGGATGGGCCAGGGACCCTCTGGCCCCCAACATGCCCTCAGTACCTGCTTCAAGATCCCTGAGGTAGCAGCCACCCTGACTGGGGAAAGAACTCCACCTGAGAAGTCCATGGGCTTTAGCTTTTAATCTTAACTCTGCTGCGTGACCTCAGACAAGTGACTTCACCTCTCCGAACCCCAGTTTTCCCAGCCATAAGATGGGAGACACAGTAGTCCCATCCCACAGGTCCTTATGGGTGCTGGTGAGCTAGTGTACGTAGAGTGACCAGTGTGGGCCTGCCGGGCCGCAGATGCCCATTTTTTCTTGCATCCACTCCCAGGGACCCTGCTTGGTCCTGCCCTCTGCTCCCCAGATACACACCCTCTGATCAGACTGTCTGCGACCAGACCAGGAAGCTGGCCAAGGGCAGTACCCTCCCGGATCCTGGAGGCAAGAAGCCAGCAGGCGGGAACAAAGGCCTTTCCATGGCCCCACAGTTGAGAAGGAACTGACACTTACAGTCCCTCAATTAGTCTTTCATCCTCCTCTCCTTCCTCTAAGTTTCCAACACTAGCGGTATTTACTTTGGAAGTTTTCCCAGGATGTTAGGAATCCAGCATGGGCAAGTGGAAAACAATGTAAAAGAAGAGAAAGGTGTGTTTTTGAAAGGTAGTGTTGACAAGTTTGCACTATTGGTTTTGAAACATATTACAAAGCAGCAAGTACCAAAACTGAATACATTTGTGTTCAAATCAATTCAGCCATGGTTCTGTCGACTGGGAGATGCTGAGGAAATCCAGAGATGAGGAAGATGTGACCCCTTCCCCCAAGAGGCTCACCGCCTGGCATGGGGACACCTGGGCAGCAGGCACCTAAGGGCGTGTGCAGTTAAGAACACACTCTGAGAGAAAGACCTGGGATTCAACCCCTGCCGGTGACCAGTTGTGTGATCTTGGGCAAGTCACTAAATGGCTGGGTCTCAGCTCCATCATTTGGAAAATGATGATAATAATAAGCCCCGCCTCAATGGGCTATTTTGAGTTTAACAGAAAATACATGGCATTGTTAGCTGGCCCCCCCATAGGTGGCCCTTTTTGGCTCACAGAGTCCTGACTTTACTCTACTTAGCAAGGTGCCCGGCCCAGCACAGGAATCGTGACTGAGCCAGTCACAGAAATGCCAGTCCTCTTTCCCAGCTCCATGGCTGCTGAGGACAGCAATATGGCTTATTCAGGGTCAATGAGGTGTAAGGAGAAGTCTGCTGGGCACTTCCTGAATAAAATACAGAAGGTAAAGTCATTGATTTCCCAGCGACCTGCCCGTGAAGAGTTATGATAGCTGGAGCTGCGGCAGCCATTGTGTGGCCATGTGACATCCAGCTCCAGGATGCGAAGCCTATGTACGGAGGGGGGCCAAGTGGATGGAGGCTGGCAAGAGGAGGTGCTGTTGAGCTGCAGAACAGCCTGACGTTACCTACATCCAGACTTCTTGTTCTGAGAGATGATTTTAAAAGCTTTGACTCAAAGCACCTTGGAGATGTGTTGACTGCCCCTTCCAGCTGAATGCACCCTGTGACACAGGTCCTTGCGCCATGCTTACTGAGCACACAGTAAGTACTCACTAACATTCTGGCTGTGATCTTACAGAGAAGTCACAGCACCTTCCACATTCATCCACACGCACTGTGAAGATGGGCAGGGAAAGAGGAAGGAAGGTGTAAGTGGTGTGGTGTCCATGGGTGAATCTGCTGTCCCTGAGCATCTCTCAGGACCTTGGGGTGTAAACATTGCCTTGGGTTTGAGCTCCACTGGGGAGACCAGGAGTGCCCAGGCCTGGTAGGACAGCCGGTGGTCAGGAACTGCTGACCGGTGAGGGCCTCTGGCTCCCCACCCCTTCCTGGAGGGTTTCAAGTGTAATTTCACTCACCCTCAGGTTTTGCCTTATGCTCGGACTTTGGAATGATGGAAGAAACAAGCCTGGGCGTGTGTTTGAATCAGACCTGCCGGAGTTACCCCAGCTGCATGGAACAGCTGGACAGAAGCCAGCAGACCAGGGGGCTGCCTCACCCCCCAGTTTTCCAAAGAGAACAAAGAAAGGAAAAGGGAGAAACACGCTCCCTTGGAACCTCAGTGATTAATTACAGTCTTAATTTATGAACGAACTAACTCTGTTTCCTACAACAGGCCCTCCCGTGACTTCACAAGATGTCCCAGCCTGGAGTTAACACAGGCTCTGAGGCAAAACAACATCTCCAGAGCTGGCCAAATTTTCCGTGAAATGTCAGTGAAAGCAGGGAGAGTCTGGGGCCATGATTAAGGGCAAATGTCCAATCAGGAGGCATCCCATTTGGGGTCTCCTCCCCGCAAGGCTTTCTGATTAGCTCTGGGTTGTAAATATTTCAAATTGGGTTCTTGTTTTGTTTTGTTTTGTTTTAACAGAAAGTGCGTGGAGGTCACGGGCACGGGTTGATGAGCTGCTGCCGTGCGAGGCTGTGAGGAGTGAGGCGAGGGCTCTGTCCCTCACCTTGTAAATGACCAACAGTGGAACCTGGGGATCTGATCTGGAAAAAGCCTCTGAGTTACCCCCTCTCACCTCCCCTTTGCGCAGAAGGGCACAAGATGACAGGGCTGGGCCTCGAGGAGAGGAGGGGGATCCCAGTGCTGGAGAAACAGGGGCACCGTCAGCCAGAAGATAAACCAGGGTGAGGAGAACAATGCCTGCTTGTGTGACGACACTTGCTGCCACAAAAGCCCAGAGAACAGCGACGGAAGGGGGACCCCACGGGAGGGGAATGCTGCTGGCAGCAGCCACACACTTGTTGTGCTCAGGTAGGGCTACGTGGGGATCTGGCACCAGCTGGACTGGCGCCCCCAGATGCACAGGCAGTGGGTTGTTGCTGGGTAGAGTAGAGACTCTCCCTAGCAACCAAACAAACAGGAGAGCATGCGACAGGAGGGCTTCCTTACAAGCCTGTGGAACTCACAGAACTTATATGTGAATAGTCACACACAGCCCTGTGTTGGCCGGGGGAAACGGGTGCCCGGCTAGGCTCCTGGACGCGCTCGTTAAACGTGGTCCTGTCTTTCTGGAAAGCAGTCTGGCCCCATGCAGTGTGTCCATGCCCTTGGATCTGATTGTTCTAAACTGAGAAAATATGACCTCTCTCTGCCTCTTTCCCCACCTGCACCCTCAACCTCAGACCCTCCAGTACCCCAACCTGCAGCCGTCACCCTGTCTATTTGCTGCTCAGGAAGCCCTTGAACACTCGAATCATCCCTGATGCCATGCTGCTGCGTGTCTGTGTCCTCCTTTGCCTCCTGCGCAGGGTCCGGGTCTTTCCCACGGCCCCCAAAATGTCACCAGTAAATTCACAACCTGGAGCCCCAACGTCAGCTCCAAAGGTGACCAGAACAGTGCTGACCTGAGGCTGAGCCTGGACACCAGGGACCCTGCCCCACCAGCCCAGCCCGAGGGCGTAGCCTGCAGAACCACAGTCCCGTCAACCCCCTGACACGGGCCCCTGGGCTGGGGCGGACCCCCATGCCTGGAAGCCAGCAGGTGTTCCTGCACCCTCTCCAGTAAAGTAGGACATCACAAAAGCTAAAGAAGTCTCTGGGCAGACACCCCTGCCTGGGGGCTTCTTGTCCTCCTTCCTCCACTTTGGGGAGAAGGGCCCAGTAGGCCTTCTGGAAGGGGAGCCCCTTGCAGGCTGGAGGCTGGCTTCTCAAGAACAGAGCCTGGCTTGGATGGACAGGCAGGTGCAGGGGGTGGGGGGCGTGGCCAAGCTTCTGGCAGCTGCTGTAAAAGCTTCCTGGTCTCCTAGGAGCATATTCTAGCTGAGGCCCAAATCAGGGGCAGGGGTGCCCTTGCCCCAAGTTGGCAGGTATGTAATGAGCCAATATCTGTGAGTCACAGGTAGAGCCCTTACCTGCCTTCCTCCTTTAGAATGCATCCCCTGCCGGGGAGAAGCTAACCCAAGTCACCCCCTGGGGCCCTGGAGAGGCTGGAGGAGAGCAGGAGTTGTGGAGGAAGAGAGGGAGCTGGGGAGGGGCTGGAAGGCCTCACACCTACCGGCCAACATGTGACTGTGTCGCTGGGACTCCCTTGTCCACAGCCGCAGCCCCACTCCCAGGGCTCTGCCCAGTGCCCCATTTGCTGTGTGAGCCACGGCCAGTCCCACTGATATTTGGCCCTACTTCTTTTTTTTGAAGCATCTCTTTCTCCAAGGGAACTAGGAGCACTTGTTACGGAATGTTTGGACCTCACCCAACCCAGGGACAGACGCACAGATGTGTGACCAGATGCTGGCCTGCACCCTCACATCCCTAGCTGCCTGCCCTTCCCCCTCCAAGCCTGGGCCAGGAGATGCCTGCTCTAGTCTGCAAGTGGAACCTGGAACCACACCTGCTGTGCAAATTCTAGCAGATCCCAGCCCCTCTCTGGGCCCGAGTTTCCCCTCCTGCACAGTGGCTGCAGGATGGGCTGTATAGGTGCTGATCAGGTGGGCCCTAAGGCTCTCTCCCCTTGGTTCCAGGCCTGTGGTGTTTTCACACTGTTTTAGGCAGAAACTTTTTCACAAAGGAAAGCTTCTACAGAGACTCAGCAGCAGGCCTGGGCACGGGAAGGGGAGGGAGAGGAAAAGGAGATGAGAGTGGGAGCAGAGCCTCACTTGTCCCCTGCAATCCCTGCGTGGGCAGAGCCCCTCCCAGCTCCCAGGGCCTGTGCGGTCCCTGCCCCTCCAACCACGGGCACCTGGTCGGCACGGCAGGATGGTCTCACCGCCCTTTAAGTCTGACTCACTTCAGGGCCTCACCAAACCTCCGCAGCTGCACCTCGGACCCCTCACACCCTAGGACCAGGCGACTGACCTGCCCTGGAGCCCGCATCTCCTCCAGCCCTCGCCCACCAGCACCTTTCCTGGGTTGCTGTCACCCTCTGACCCAGCCTCCGTGGTCCCCTCAGCCCTTAGTCTTAGTGAGGAGTGAGTGATCTTCCTGGGACCTTCCAGAGAAAAGGAAAGGGGCATCCAGAAGTTTCCCACAGGCCAAGTAGAGTCTGAGCTGGACGTGGTGGACCAGTCAGGTCTCTTTCAATTGCAAGGGATACAAACCAATGTAAAAAATGGACTGAAGATACATGGAAAACTGACTCATTTCACCGAAAAGTCCAGCAAAAGAGATGGCTTCAGAAACAGCAATCAAGAGTTCTCAAATAATGTCATAGGGAATTTGTCTCTCTCTGCCTCTGGGCTGTTTCCTCTGGGGCGGCTCTGCTTTCAAAGGGGTTCTCTCCTCATGGCGGTGAAACAGCTGCCAGCACTCCACCTCACATCCCACTTACAAGTCCACCCCCGAGGAAGAGATTCTCTTCGCCAACAGTTTCATCAAAAGCCCCTGATTTGAGTCGTATGTTAGGCTCCCCCAGGACATGGGTCCTGGGCTCGTCCCTGAACCAATCCTTGGAATGCTCCAGCTGTGCTCTGCGGGGTCACGTACTCTGAACCGAAGGTGGGGGTTTGGGGGGGGCAAGGTCAACAAGAGGGCTGAGGTGAGGGTGGCTCCCCCAAGGAGAGTCCAGCGCTGAAGCTGGAGGAAGGGATGCTGAGCGAGTGTGAGCATGGAAGGCCACCCCCGCTGCGGGAGCAGGCCAGGCGGGCAACCTCCTCTCTGGGGCACTAAGAGCAGGGACTGTCTGCTGTGACAGTCCCTGAGAGGAGGACAGGGGGCTGCAGGCTGGCCTCCAGCTTCCAGGAGCCTCAGCAGAGCAGCCCCTGGGGAGGAGGTCGGACAACAAAGGGTGGGTGCCGAGTGCGGAGCAGCCCGGGGCCTTGTCCAGCAGGTCTCTCTGCTGGGAGGCTGGGAGACTCTTGAGGGAAATGTTTCTGATCCTTATTCTTAGAAACAGGAAGTGGTAGCTTCCTGAGACGAAACCGACCTCATCCCCAAGCCCGGAGAGGACTCAGTGGTCCAGCAGGTTCCAAAGGCATGGGGCTACGACTCCCGCGACAGAGCCCCTCGAGGAAGGCCGCAGCAGCCTCTGTCTCCACTCCTAATCTCAGGGCTCATCATCACCCACTTACAGAAAGGTGCCCCTAATAGGCCCTTAATAAGGGGCCTGTTATTAAGGTCCCCCTCCAAGCCTGGCCTGGGGTGGGCGGCGTGTCATCGGTTTTGTCCATCCCACTAAGCCTGTCTGATTCTAACACCTGCCCAGCACGAACTTGCCCACGTGCTAGCAAGGCCCTCGCACGTGCATCCTGTGTCTTTCAGGCACGGAATTCTTGCTGAGGATGGAGACGGCCTTTAACCAAGCAGCACGAAGCCATGCTTGGAATCACGCTCAGTTCCACCCAGTGTTCACAGCTCCCTGCTCTGAGCATCCGTCAAGGTCAGGGTCTGGAAGATGAAGGTTGAGGGCTGTCCCCAAGGCCTCCTGCTAATGACAGTGCAGAACGAAATTCCTGCTGCTTCCCTACCGGCTTCTCTGGCTGGGAGAGCGGGAGCAGAGCGGCGAGAGCAGAGAGGCCTGGGTGCTGCCCTTGGCCCTGGCCCTGGCCCTGGTCCTGGCTCACTGGGTGACCTCGGGGAACTCCTTGTGCTTCACACCTCCTCAGGCCACCCTTGGGCCCTCTGGAGCTGTGTTGGCAGGTTCCTGGTTCCAAAGAGAGTCCAGGCCAAGCCACAGCCTCTGTCCCCTGGCCTCCACTGCCACCTCCACCCAGCGGTTCCCATGGCTGCGGCCCCAGTCCTCTGTTTACTCGGCTCGGTGTGTGTGATTTTTCCACCACCAGCCGTTGAGAACACAATGCCAGCTTCTCCCCAAGGAGGTGCCGCCGAGCCTACGCCCGCGGCCAAACAGCGGATGTGACTGTAGCCAGGGACAGACTCCAACACCTCAGATGCAGGCACCTCAGACTCCTGTGGCCCCTGGACCTACACCTCGCCCCCCTCCCCCCGCCCCCGTGAGCCTACAGAAAGCCCAGGTCAGGATGGGTTTCCATCCCCAGAAACACGCGGGAAACCCTGAGCCAGTCACCTCCCCTCGGAGATGACTCCTAGGCAGCAAAATGAATGGGTCACAGGCTAGCCTGGTGGCAGCTGTGAGGCTCCCAGCACCCATGCCCGAGAAGGGTCTGCCTCGGCACTCCCAGAGAGGCAGCCCCAGAGCCAAAGGGCCAGGGAGTCCCGGCAGCAAACGCTTCCTGCTTCAGCTGGCTCTGAGCCAAGCACACGGCCTGGCCTCCCTCAGGTCAAACCGATAGCGTGGCCTCTGCCCTGGCCTCTTGCCCCCAGGCAGGGGCAGGCCCAGGTTAAAACACCGACACAAATCCTACTCCACGTTGGGTGTGTGCTTATAAGCGCACACACAACAACACTTACAAATCTAAGTATGGAAGCAATTGGGAAACCTGTCGCTGCACATCCGGGGTCCCCAGGCCTCAGTTTTCCTGGGATAAAACACGACCTGCTCCTGGTACGCATGGTGTGGCGGGTACTCCAGGCACTCCGCATGACTCAACTCACTCTGTCCCTCTGATGTCTTCATCCCTGGACCCCTTATCCTGGGCTCCGAGGCTCAGAGAGGGTGAGTGACTTGCCCAAGACCACATCCCAAAATGAACTGTTTTTGGAAGAAAATGAGTAAATCCTCATAACCTGGAATTGGACAATGGTTTCCTAGATGTGACAGTAAGGGCAGAAACAGCGAAAGAACAAGCACATTGGAATGCACCAAAATTAAGAGCTTTGTGCATCACAGAAACTGTTAGGAGACTGAGAGAACAGCTCACAGAACAGGAGAAAATATTTACAAGTCACCTGTCTAATAAGGACCTAGTCCCAAAATCATGGGACAAACGGGGTGTATCTTACTTTCACTTGCGTTTTCGGAGCGAACATTCCTTTGATGCTAAGGCACGGTGGCAGAGGAATGAAAACGTCACACAAAATGCAAGCCACCGCGGGAGGCATCTCGAACCTGGGACCTGAAGTCAAGCATCTGCGGGGACGTGAGTTCAACTTCTCACTCTTCTCTGAGGGACTGGTGTGGGAGAGTTTCCAAAACCTGCAGGACTTTATGCCTGGAAGGCCCTGGAAGGCTGGCTTGCTGGGCAGGCTGGTGGGGAGAGCACAAGTGAGGAAGCCTGGACCTTCTGAGCTGTGGACCCGGAGTCGCGGAGGCTGAGCCTGGTCCATCCCCCTGGCGTCTCTGCACCAAGCACAGCACCTGGCTCCTCCTGCACTGTACTAGGTAGGTCTCTTTTGGGTGCAAGGGACAAAAGCCCATTTCAGAGTGGCTGTGCCAAAATGGGAAGCTCTTGGTTTATGCGGCTGAGGAGTCTGCAGGTCGGCTGTCCCGGGAGACAAAGCGTCAGTGGACTCCGCTGTTAGGCAGGCCCGGGCTGGGCTGCGGAAGGGCCACCAGCAGTCCAGGTGGAGGCTCCCTTCTCCCAGCAACCCCAGGAGAGAGAGAACGTCTCTTTCTCCCTGGTGACCACCAAGGTCCCGGGACAAACGTTTCCCTGGACTGACTTGCATCACGTGGCCAACCCTGGGCCAATCACTGCACCGGGAACCAGAAGGCCCGGACTGGCGGTGCCTGGGGCCCAGGTCTGCTCCCGCTGGGCGAGCCTCGGGGAGAGGAAGGCTGCGGCGCCCGGAGGAGGGCCAGGGACCAGGGCAGAGACTGGGTGGCAGCGCTCGCTTGCACACAGGCAGGGTTAAGGACACAGGCCTGCGTGCTTGGCTCACTGGCCAGTGGGGCTTGAGGCCGCAGCCAGGCAGCAGGGCTGGTGTGCCGGGCCGCGTCCAGGGCGGCGTGGGGACACAGGCCCCGGGGGCTGCCCGGTCCGGGCTCTGTGAGGAAAGGGCAGCTGCTGTTTGTTCCGAGCTGCCCGAGCCTCTCAGGCAACCTGGAAAACACAATGCCCCGAGCAGGAAACCGCGCCGCGTCCAGCCTGCAGCCGAGAAGCCAAACCCTGCGAGGAATTCGAAAACAAGACTTGAAAAAGCCAGCCCTCACAATGGAACACTTGAAAAAATAAAAGCCTTTATTTTCCTTTTTTATTATATAGTACTACACACTTATTGTAGAAAAAATTGAAAATACAGATAAGCAAAAAGATAAAATTTCCCATAATCTCACCACCCATGATGACCAATGTTAACATTTTACTGCAAATTTTGTCATACGTTTCTCTATAAATAAAAAATATATTTTTTCTTTTATAAGTGGTACTGTTGACATTATTTGTAACTTTTTTCACTTAGTAATATATTGTGAACATTTTACATGTTAATAAATATACATGTACAATATTATTCAAAGTGCTGCCATAGTATTTCATCTTATTTAATAAAGTTTCTAATGTGGATGTTTTCGGGGTCTTCAACATCTCAGCACTTAGCCCAATTATTCCGCGGATGGATCTCTAGAAGGGGAGCACTGGGTGCTTAGACCTCGCTCCTCTAAAGCTCCAACCTGGATGCTAAGGCCATTGGGGACAGTGGAAGGGGAGGCTCAGCCTGGCTCTCTCCAAGAGCCACGACCCCCCCCCACCCCCACGTGCAGCTTTCCCCATTTTTCAAATCCTTGCTGCCAATCTGGTAGGTAAACATTTGCATCTTTTTTTTTTTTTTTGCATTCTTTGATTACTCCTGCAGGTGAACGCCTATCATTTGCTTATTGGCCATTTTGCATTTTTTCTTTTGGGAATTGCTAGTTTCTGACTCTTGGCCATTTTTCTACTGGTGGATTGATCTTTGCCTTATGGATTTGCAAAGGCTCCTTATGGATTATGGAAAATAACCCTTTGTTGTATATGTTGTAGTTATTTTTCCAGTTTAGCGTTGACCTGTATGCCAACTTTTATTTCCGTGTCACACTGTCTTGAAATTCTGTCACTTTGTAGTAAGTTTTGTAATTGAGAGTGTGAGTTCTCCAGCGTTGTTCTTTTTTGAGATTGTTCTCGTTATTCAGGGTCCCTTGGAATTCCGTATGGATGTTAGAACCAGCGTGCCAGTTCTTCGA
This sequence comes from Tonatia bakeri, assembly GCA_004024845.1. NCBI lineage: Eukaryota > Metazoa > Chordata > Mammalia > Chiroptera > Phyllostomidae > Tonatia > Tonatia bakeri. The sequence continues at coordinate 24,113 of PVIA01014361.1, forward strand.
AGAAGTGAGGTTGGGCTCTGACAGGGGTTGTACTAGATCACTTTGCAGAGTACTGAATATGTCTTCTGATCTATAAACGTGACCTTTTTTCTATTTATTTAGATCTTTATTTCCACAACATTTTGTTGTTTTCACGCTATAAATTTTGCACTTCTTTTGTTAAATTTACTTCTAAGTGTTTCATTCTCTTTGATGCTGTGGTTATTGCGATTATTTTCTTAATTTCATCTTCACATTGTGGAATGCAAGTGTATAGAAATACAATAAATTTTTTATTTTCTTTCTTTTAAAATATTTTATTTATTTATTTATACAGAGAGGAGAAGGGAAGGAAAAAGAGAGGGAGAGAAATCTCAGTGTGCAGAGGTACACAAATTGGTTGCCTCTTGCACGCCCCCTACTGGGGACCTGGCCCACAACCCAGGCATGTGCCCTGAGTGGGAATCAAACCGGCAACCTTTTGGTTCACAGGCGGGCACTCAATCCACTGAGCCACACCAGCCAGGGTCAATAGATTTTTTATATATTGACCTCGTAGCCTGAAACTCTTCTGAATTCCTTTATTCATTCTAGGAGGGTTTTGTTTAGTGCCAAGCTTGCATTCCTGTGATAAACTCTACCAGGTCATCGTGTACAATTCTTTTCTATGACGTGGACTTAGTTTGCCGCTGTTGTGTTCAGGGTTTCTGCAGTCATATTTACGAGTCGTTGGCTTGTCGTTTTCGCTGCTCGTGACGTCTTCACTGGCTGTGGTGTCGGTGTGACTCTGGCTTCAGAGAGGGAGTTGGGAAATGTGCTCCCTCCTGTTTTCGGAAGAGTTTACGAAGAACTGGCATTAATTCTTCCTTCATTTTGGCGTAATTCCCCAGAGGAGCCATTGGTCCTTGGCTTTTCTATGTGAGTACTGTTTTGATTACTACTGATTCAATCTTTTATTATTAAGATTTTGTTTCACCTTGAGTCAGTTTTGATAGTTCATACCTTTACACAAATTTGTTCATTTTATCTAAGTTAGCTGATTTATTGGCATACAATTGTTCATAGGATTCCTTTATAATTATTCTTATTTCTGCAAGGCTAACAGTAGTGTTCCCTCATTCATTTCTGATTCTGGCAGTTTGAGCCTTCTCTCTTTTTTATTTTATTGGTCAGTCCACCTAAAGGCTTGTTGATTTTGTTGATCTTTTCAGTGGACCATCAATTTCATTGGTTTTCTCTGTGCGTTTCTGTTCTCTCATTTGTCCCCCGGAGTCTTTATTCTGCTTTCTTTAGGGTTCATCTGCTCCTATCTGATCACTGTCTTAAAGTGGAAGGTGAGGTCATTGCTCGAGATCCTTCTTCTGTTAATGCAGCATTTTCAGCTGTAAAATTCCCGCTAAGCACTGCTTTAGCTGCTCTTTGTTTTTTGTATCTTCATTTCATTCATTTAACTTTCTAATTTTCTTTGGTTTTTTTTTATTTGTTTGTTTGTTTGACCCATTGGTTATTTAGGATTATGTTCTTTAGTTCCCATATATTTGTGAATTTTCCAAATTTCTTTCAACTAAATAACAGTTTATTTCTAATTTTATTTAACTATAGTAGGAGAACATGCTTTGTGTTATTGCTATCCTTTTAAATTTATTGACATTTGGGTCGTGGTCTGGTATGTGGTCTGTGCCAGAGAACGTGCCATATGCGTGTGCCAAGCGCACACTCCGCTATCGCTGAGTGGAGTGTTCCATGGACGTCTGGTAGGTTGGGCCGAGTCACGGGGCTGTTGAAGTCTTCAGATGCCTTGCTGATCTCCTCTGTCACTTTTCTACACATTACTGAGGATGGAGTCTTGAAGTCTCCAACTATTGTTGTTGAATTGTCTATTTCTTCCTCATTTCTGTCAGCTTTTGCTTTATGTATTTTGGCTTCCTGTTGTTAGGTGCACGCATGTTTATAATTGTATCTTTCTGACGGGTTGACCCTTTTATCATTAAAATGTCCCTTCTTTTTGTTTTAAAGTCCATTTGGTCTTTCACAAAGCTACTGCGGTGTTCATGTGGCTGCTGTGTGACACGTTGCTCTCACTCCCTTTACTTCCAGTCTGTTCGTATTTTTAAGTCTAAAGTGTTCTCCTGTAACAGCGTATGGTTGGATCTGGTTTTTATCCAGTCTGAGGATCTCTCTTGTGATGGCACTGTCTGATCCATTTGCATTTAATGTTGTTATTGATTTGGTTGGATTTATGTCTGCCAATTCACTTTTCGTTTCTATTCGTCCCCTGTCGTCTTTGTCCCTCTGCTCTCCCTCACGGCTTTCTTCTACAGTCAGTGAGTGTCTCTGATGCAGCATTGACATTTCCTTAATGATTTTTGTCACTGTACACGGGGGGACCCAAGTAACCCTGGAATTTATTTAGTAAAAATTGTGTGTTTATTCTCACATGTTTAAACTTCAGTCACCTTTAAAGTACTCTCCACTTGATGCAATACATCTATTGAGACCTTTTTTCCGCTACTCAAAACAGTTTTTGAACTTGTCGATTTTGATGCCTTTTAGTGCTTCTGCCATTTTTGGTTTCACTCCTTCTACATCAGAAAAACGTTTCCTTTTGAGGACTTTTTTTATCTGGGGAAACTAAAAAAAAAAAAAAAGCTGCTTGGGGCAAGACTGGATGAATAGGGAGGGTGGGGCATAGGTGTCATGCCATTTTGGGTGTTTTGGTAAAAAACTGAAATACTCTGCACAGTGTGGGCAGGTGCGCTTGTAAATCACCCATCGTAAAATGGGCAGATGCAGTTAAAGAACCCTCAAAAAAATTCACTGAAGCTGAATGCAGCCTCTCAAAACAACGCCAGTGGGACTACTGATCTAGATGATTTCCTAGAACACTCACCTAGCGGGGGAAGCCTGTACTACAAGCCCTTCAGAAGATAATTCCTTTTTTTTTTTTTGAGGGGGGGCCCTTGTATATATTTTGCATTATTTCCTCGGTTATTGATCTAGGGTTTACTACATCTATTTTTTTTAATTCTTTATTGATTATGCTATTACAGTTGGCCCATTTTCCCCCTTCACTCCCCTCCACCCTGCCCATCCCCTCCCACCCTCATTCCCCACTTTAGTTCATGTCCATGTGTCATAAGTTCTTTAGTGTCTACATGTCCCATACTATTCTTACCCTCCCCCTGTCTATTTTCTACCTACTGTCTATGCTACTTATTCTCTATATCTTTTCCCCCTCCCTCATCCTTCTCCTACTTCCCTGTTGCTAACCCTCCATTTGATGACTTTTTTTTTTATTGTTCATATT
>PVIA01014362.1:0-27396 GCA_004024845.1 Tonatia bakeri
GGAATACTTCTTGCCAGCCCCTTCTTGCCTGTAAGGTCTCTTTTGAGAAATCAGCTGACAGTCTGATGGGAACTCCTTTGTAGGTTACTGTCTCCTTGTCTCTTGCTGCTTCTAGGATTCTCTCCTTCATTTTTACCTTGGCTAATGTAATTATGATGTGCCTTGGCGTGTTCCTCCTTGGGTCCAACCTCTTTGGGACCCTTTGAGCTTCCTGGACTTCCTGAAAGTATATTTCCCTTGCCAGATTGGGGAAGTTTTCCTTTAATATCTGTTTAAATAAGTTCTCAATTTGTTGCTCTTCCTCTTCCCTTCTGGTAACCCTATAATTTGGATGTTGGAATGTTTAAAGGTGTCCTGGAGGTCCCTAAGCTTATCCTCATTTTTCTGAATTCTTGTTTCTTCATTCTTTTCTGTTTGGTTGTTCCTTTCTTCCTTCTGGTCCACTCCATTGATTTGAGTCCCAGTTTTCTTCCCCTCACTATTGTTTCCCTGTGTGTTTTCCTTCATTTCTCTTGTCATAGCCTGCATTTGTTCATCTAATTTATGCCCAAAGTCAACCAATTCTGTGAGCTTCCTGATCACCAGTGCTTTGAACTATGCGTCTGATAGTTTGGCTATCTCTTGGCCACTTAAAAAAATTGGTTCTGGGGCTTTCAAATCTGTTTGAGCCATCTTTTTTATTTTCCTTTGGTTTGGTTGCGGCTGTTACATAAGGGCGGCGGAGCCTTAGGTGTTCAGCAGGGTGGGGGCACCTCAGTCGCTGGGTTGTGACAATGTATGTGGGGGAGCAGGGTCTGAGAGGGAACGATGGCGCCTGCTCCGCTCTCTCTAGGACTTCCGTCCCCTCCACAGCCTCCCACAAGCAAACTGGGCCCTTGCTGCACTGGCTCCCGGGCAGTGGGCTGGTGCACTTTCTCGGACTCTGTGGGTTTCCCCGAGAAGTCTCCTGTGAGGCTGAGAGAATCTCCCGGCCTCAGCTCCCAGACGGGGTTCTTACGCTTTGAAACCCGGTGGCGCTGCCCATTTTCGCTTAGTTTGTGCACAAATGTGTGGCTGCGGACAGCTAGCTGCCTTGCGCCCCTCACTGGGTCTGCTAGTCGCCTCCCGTGCCCAGGGTCCGCCACCAGTCCGTCCGCTGCCATCTGCGCCCTGCGCGCCCGCGCCTGCCAGCCAGCATTTCTTCCCGTCGGGACCCCTCGACCCCTCTCCGCAGGCCTCCGACTCTGCCGCTCCTTACCAGTCTAGATGTACTGGAGTCCAACTTCCGTTCAGTTCATTTCCTTCTGTTCTGGTTGCTTTCTTGTTTCTCAAATTTTGTTGTCCTTAGTTTTGGTTGCGCGAGGAGGCACAATGCAACTGCCTATGCCTCCATCTTGGCCGGAACTCCCTATTTCATTCTTTTGCACAGGAGCTGGCAAACTTTTTCTATAGAGGATCACACAGCAAATTTTTGGGCCATACGGTCTTTGTTGCAACTCGTCCACTCTGTGGCTGTAGCCTGAATGCAGTCCCACACCCACTGTGTCCAATAAAACTTTATTTACAAAAGCAGTTGCCAACCCTTTACCCAAGGAGATGTATGTGTGGTTGAATTACTGTTTCTATGAGGGCCTTCACTCCGGGAAGCCCTATGTCCCCTTACAAACAGATCTGCTGTAAGCCATTTCACCCAACAGAAGAGATAACCTCCCGCAAAGGGCAGTTGTATTGCCCACAGGATACTAAGCAGCCCACGTCTAACTCTGCAACCCCATTCCAGTGATCGTAAATGCTTTGGCTTTACCACCCTGCCCCTCACTAAAGGGTTTAAAAAAAAAAATGACAGGTGTTCTTTCCTGCTTTCTGGGTTTTTTTTTGCCTAAGTGTTGTTTTTAACTTCAGGAGAAAGTTAAACTTGAATAATGATAGACTAGCTCTGTGTGTCTCTCCAAGTATTTTATCTTATTTAATAAAATGCCACTCAGAGTGGCCTCCCCTCGCCACTACACCCCCTGCTGCCTGAATTAAGAAAACTGTGTGTTGTGTAAGATGAAAAAACGCTACAACGCAAGACAGGGCTGACTTTGCCCTCCCTGTGTCTCTGGCCCTGCTCCCTGTTCCAGACACCAAATGAGGCCCAGCATCTCAGTCCCAGAGGTCCACTACCCCAGTGCTGTTTCTGCCAAACAGGATGGCAGCCTTTTCAGAAAACACCAAGCAGCCTGGCAGCCGTCAACCCAAGTGCATGCAGTGTGTGCAGGGAAGATGTACTCAGACCTCCCAGGAGATAGCAAGCCCCTTCCCCTCCAAACACACAAGTTCCTTGTCTGTCAGTCCATCCCATCCCCTGCCCCCACTACCCCCAACCTGTTTTGGATTGCTGGCCCCATTTTCTTCTCAATTCTCCCTAAAGTTTCCAAAAGCCCGGGACTTTCACTTCCCCTAGGAGACACAGCCACTACCTTCCTGAAACTTTTACCTCAAGTGGCTTTTTCACTACACCTTGCTGAGAAAATGGAAAATTGACTTCCAAATACATTGGTGGAGAAGGCAGGAGGCTGCTGTGTCAGAACTCTCTAGTTGAGCCCTGTGAAATAAGCGCAATGCCCCTCCCATCGACACTGTCCCTAGAGAGATGATTGAGGGACAGAAAGGCCAACTCGTTTACGCAGGCGCTACAAGAACGACGTCAGGACGACGTCACATCGTTCTTGCCTCTTGCAGGAGGCAAGAACGACATGACCCAGTGGTCCTACTTGCAGGACTCAGCCCAGAGACAGGGCAGCACTGCGCACACAGACTCCTGAACAAGGACACTCTTCACCCGACGGGGCATTGGCCAATCTGGTTTGTAACAGCAAGAGACTAGAAACAGTACAGAGGTCCGCAGCAGGAGACTTGTAAGGAAATCACCGTGGGTCGAGGAGGTGGCAGAGCACTAAAGGAGGACACTCCGTGCGTCCTGGTGCTGAAGTCACTTCCGAGACAGCAAGTAAGTAAAAAAAAGCGATTTCAGAGCAACACTCATTGGTGGAAAAAGGAAAGACACATACGTAGTGAGAATACGAAAAATGTCCTGGCTGGTGTGGCTCAGTGGATCAAAGGGTCACTAGTTCAAGCCCCAGTCAGGGCACAGGCCTGGGTTGTGGCCCAGGTTCCCCAGTGGGGGACACATGAGAGGCAGCCACTCATTGATGTTTCTCTCCCTTTCCTACTTCCTCCCTTCCCCTCTGTCTAAAAATAAAGAAATAAAATTTTAGGAAAAAAATGGAACAGCTAGTTTACAAAACAGTTTGGCAGTCTCTTATAGAGCTATGCGTATACTTCCTATCCTTACCATGCAACCTTCAGGTTTACACTCATATGGGAATGTTTACAGTGTCTACATTCCTATCACCACAGACTGGAAACAACCCAAGTGCCCCTTGCTAGGGGATACACAAATTCTGTCCCTCCACAATGAGCACTACAGAGGGAAAAAACGGGGGAGGGTGATACTTCTGCAACAACGTGGGTGAATATCAAGTGCATTATATTGTGTAAGAAGCTGGTCTCAAAAGCTCCCCACCGTGTGAGCCCATTTATATGACATTCTGGAGAGGGCACAACTGTAAGGGCAGTGGACACGTGGCGCTGAATGCAAAGGGGCATGGCAAGATTCCGGGGGCGATGAGACCACCAGGTGGTGGTTACAAGGCTGTGCAGTCAACACTCACAAAACACCATAAAGGGAGAATTCTGCTGTACAGAAAGCGCACCTTAAAATGGGGGTGGGGCAGAGGAAAACACAGATGGGATGTTATGTTCCCCTGGGAGGACCACAGAGATGCGCCCAGAACGATCAGTGGGGGCATAATCTGATTTTTATTTTTTACGATTTATGTGTATTACCCTCTTAAAACTAACACATATTTTAAAATACATTTTCTAAAAGCCTCTGCTAGACAATGAGTAAATGTTATTGATCAATTCTACCCCAAATATTCCAGTAGTGATTGTGTAAGAATAGCTGACAGGGAGCAGAGAGCTTTTTACACAGCATTTATTAAAATGATTTCTGCCTTGTTACAAAATCAACAATCAAGGAAACTAAAGTGTGATCCTAGATTGAAACCCAGACCAGGAAAAAACATTATTGATGAGGGACAACAGGAAAAGCAGGAGAGACAAATTCAGAGCCTAAAAAAATACAGACCCTTTTACCCTTTGCCTTTTAAAGTTCAGTTTGGTTTTTCCTAAGCTGATGGTAAAAGCGAAACAAAACCAAAAACCAAATCATTATTAACGTTTCCATACCACGACATATGTTAATAACACTTAGTTTCATTCTTTTTCAAACCCGGTGTTTAAAAAAAGACAAGAACTACTATTCCAAAAATTACGGCTTTCCAGAAATTTCCAAATAGAACACTTGAAACAGTTGCCTGTGAGCCTGCAGACCACATGCGCCACAGTGCCCCGCAGCTCTCCCTGAAAATGTGAATTTTACAAACTCCTTAAAATAATTTACTTTGTTTCCATTCAAAGATTTTTCCTCCAACGTCAGCCCCAATACTGAGGCCTGAGGTTGGTGCAGACAGCACCAAGTATGAAATTCCTCCCACTGGAACCTAGTAAATGATTTAAAGGCGGGGTGAGGAGCGGGACGGGTGATCTACAGATACCCTTTCAGTTCTGGATCCCCAGGGGGCAGCGGCAGGAAGCGGGGTCCGTGAAGCCGTCCTCCTCCTCCCGCAATGCCACCCCCACAGTGAGCAGAGTTGCAGTCCGCATGCCCTTTGGAACAGAGTTGCAGAGTTCTTTGCAGAAACAAGGGTGAGCAAGCCAGGGAGGGGGCGGAGACAGGGCTGGAAGCCTCCCCACTAAGGCAGCCTCAGGATTGGTCAGCTCCAGGCAACTCTGTGACTGCATTCTGGCGGGGGGCGGGGACCAGGACCTGAGAGGCCGCACACTCCGCTCCGCGGATTCCAGGCCGGGTGGTGGCGGCAGCCGCAGCACCGCCCTCGGGTTTGGCCAATGGACGGGCCTTCTGCGGGGATGCTGTCCCGCCCCGGCGCGCGGAACTCTGCTTGCCCAACTGGCGCTGGGGTTGTGACAGTTGCTGGGCACTCTGAGCCAGACGTCCCGGAGGGCCTCTAGGGAGTGCAGACCCTGCAGGACGGGCCTGCGAAGGACAGCACTTTGGAAAAAGTGAAAGAAAAGAACCCCGATGTGCGGGCCGCCCCAAGCAGGCACCGGGCGGCTTGGGCTACGCACGCAGAATTGTGACCCAAGGGAGATCGGGTCACCTCCTAGCAGAGCCCCGGAGGCGGCTGACGGGCGCCCTGGCCCCAGGCCTCATTCACGAGGCTCCGAGGGGTGATGTAGCAACATCACCTAGACTAGGGGAGAGGGAGGGTCCACACTCCGGGGACAGTGCACTCTGGTTACCTACCCCCCAATGTGTCCACCCACCACTCTCCAGAACACCAAGGGCCATACTCACAAATTATATTCTTAAGAAAATTTACAGGAGGCTTTTGGGGGCTGTCCTCCAGCCAATGTTCACCGTGCATTTGAACACATCAAACCAGTGTGTGGCATGTGTTTTTGCAATTTCGGTAAACAGGGGCAAACGGGCATTATCTCTAACCCCCACACCCCGCCATGAACACACTTTGAAATGTGGACTCCATTTGCAGAATACAACGTTCAACCCATAGCGGTTAATACGCTCTTATTAACCCTATTATTCAAATAACCATCTATTACTGATGGGGAAACTGAGGTACAAAATGGCTGTGTTGCTAAAGCCAGATCAGCTAACATGCAGAAGTGCTAAAACTCGAGCCCAGGTCTCCCAGGGAGAATGGGACTGGATATGGCATCATGGAGTTAGGCTGTGGGTTTAACTCACCTGTTCTCCACCCTGGCCTACCTGGATCTGGTCCCTTCTAGGAACTGGTATGCAGAAACAGATGGAAATATTGCTCTGCTCTCAGAGGCACAAAGAGGTATGTAAGCCTGTAAAGGAGAGGGCTCTGTCTGTCTTATTACTGCATCCCAAAGCCAGGCATACAGTAGGTACACAATAAAGCCCATACAAAAAAAAAAAAAAGATGGGGGCAGGAGTGGGACAGTCCATGTAAATGCATGAATCACCAGGGCTTCCTTCAGCAGTTCAGAGGCAAAGGGCAAAGTACAGGGAAAGAGCTGTGGGAGACGAGGCCAAACAGAAGGGTTAGGGAGCGGAGGGTTCAGGACTGGGCACCACACTAGAAATGACCAAAAACAACACCACCAGATTCATATTTGGGGCCAATGTGCTGGCTCTCTGGTGAAGGACTGGGGAAAGCAAGGGCACTGGGAGCAAGGAGGAAGAAGCTGGCTTCTGATCCATCAGGGAAGTGAGGCCATCAGGACTTATCACTTAGATGACTCCCAAGTCTCCACCTTGGAATTACAGACAGGAAATCAAGGAGCTCAAACTCGGAGAATCTGGATGTGAGTGTGGAGTCCAGGGTGTTGGTGTTTCCACACACAACCGGCTGTGGCTGTGTTGCTAAGTCACGCCTCCAAAGCCCCAGTCCACTCCTGCAAACTAACTTGCTAAGGTGCATGGGTCTTTGTTGGTTGGTTGTGGATATTTCTAAAGTTTTTCTTCATTTGTGTACATAATACACACACATTTTAGGCAATTAACTATAGAAATAACTTCTTAATTGTTATTGAGTTTCAGCCTACTCAGGTTTTCTGCTTCTTGAGCCAATTTAAATTTTACAGGCTATTTAGAAATTAATGAAGGCAGCATGGTTGGACCTGGAGAACATTATGCTGAGTGAAATAGTCCAGTTAGAGAAAGACAAATACCATATGATTTCACTCATAGGTGGAATCTAATGAACAAAATAAACTAACAAGCAAAATAGTGACAGACTCAGAGAGAGTAGGATGACAGCTAAGATGGGGAAGGTTGGGGATGAAGAATGGAGCAAAAAGGAAAAAGGACTCGTGGACATGGACAACAGGGTGGTGATTGTGGGGAGCAGGGGGCCATAAAGGGGATAAATGGTAATGGAAAAAATATAAAATAAATTTTAAAAAACTGATGATGGCCCTGGCTGGTATAGCTCAGTGGATTGAGCGCAAGCCTGCAAAGCAAAGGGTTGCCAGTTCAATTTCCAGTCAGGGCACATGCCTGGGTTGCAGGCCAGGTCCCCAGTAGGGGGCGCAGGAGAGGCAACCACACACTGATGTTTCTCTCCTCTTTCTCCTTTCCTTTCCCTCTCTCTAAAAATAAATAAAATTTTTTTAAAAAAATTGATGATGACACAACAGCACAACTCATGAGATGCTGGCATAGCTGTTCTTGCAAAAGGAAATGCTTAAATAAGATAAGCAATTAAACCAGTAAATGAAATTATTTCAATATTATTCCCAAATGATTGAATATCAGAGCTGTCTTTACTAATTTTTATGGATTTTAAGTCATCTCCATTTTCAGTCTTAATTTTATACGCAATATTTCTTCTCCCTCCCTTCCTCCCTTCTTCTTAGTTACCACATACAATAGATTCTTTCTGCTAAAATAGCACAAACAGCAGAAATAAACTTTCTGGATTGACAGAAAATTTCTATGTCCAATTCAGTAGTCACTAGCCACATGTAGCCACCAAGTGCTAGAAATCTAGGTAATGTGAATGAGAAACTGAATTTTCCTGTGGCTAGTGACTACCTTAGTAGGCATTTCAACTCTCAAAGATCCAGCTCTTGACTTGGTCAGTTCTGTTTGTTCTCTAGCTAGTCTCTGCTAACTCATTATCCCCTCTTCCTGTGTAGATCTGTTCCGTCACTCACTGTCTCATTTCTGATGTCTCTGTGCACAATCATCGAAGACTCATTTGTCTCTGCATCCACGCCACTACATTTGCAGTTTTGAGACCCTCCTTGACCAAAGGTAAGAATTACATTAATTATCATAAGATAGGCATTTGTCTTGCATGCTTATTTGATTAAACTTTTAAAAATTAATTTCCAGTTACATTTACTTACAGACAGAGATTTAGGGCCATTGCAATATTTGCTTTTTGGAATGTACTGGGATGGGTTTGGGAGATTGGTTTGGGGGGGGGGTTTCAGATGTAACAGATGATTAGTTTTTCTAAATATTCCAAGGGCACTTTAAAATGTGTTGTTTGCAAAGAACAAAGTTCCACCACATCTGTTATCACAATCTTTTAAAACCTTGTTATTCAAACTCCTTGTTGCCTAACTGAGGTTTATCTACCTGATCCAGGCTGTTTGAGTCTCCCCCACCCCCTCCCCAGGTTTCTCAACTTTCCTCGTAGCTCCTGCAGCTTGCTCTCTAAAATCTGGTTCTGTACTAGGTGACCTGCAGTGAGGATTGTCCGTCCACACAATGCAAAACTGCTCTTCTTTTCTCCCTAATAATGCCTTTTGCCCTGATTATCTGCATTGTTTCTCGGTTCACCCACGGGTTGTGGTGTTCTGTGTCATTTTTGGAATCAAGTATAACCATTTTCTAGTCGGGGAGAGGTGGAGAGCGAGCGGGCAGCCTCCACGGGGCAACTGAACTGCAAGGGGAGTATCCCCATACACAACCTCAAGGGTGAAAGGTCTGCTCACATGACCGACAGCTGCTCAGTAACGAGTCTGTGGTGGTCTTCAATGTGCACAGGTTGGCGGAAGCCATTTTCCTGGGAGCTGCTGCACCCACAGAGTTCGGGCACAGCAACAGGGAATGGAGAATATTCCAACTTAGGAAGGACAAGAGTAAACAGCAGAATGTACCAAATTTTTGCACAGACACCATGAAACAGAAGGGCATGTCAATGAAAATACCCCTATTTCAAATTCCATTGTGACCAATGGCTTATTTCCTTGTTGAGTTCATTCCTAAAGCCAGTCTAGCTGCTTTGTTTTCCACCTAGAAGAGATGAGAAACTCTTTAAGTGCCACCTCCAGGTCGGGAGCCCCAGGGCTATTCTTGGGGCACTGCCGTGTGTACAACTCAAACATTGCTGTTCTGTTCTGAAAAGAGGGAGTTCCCTGATTTGGGGAAAAACCCATTTCCTCCCCCTGTTTATTTTCACTAGAGAAAAGAATGCATTCTTCACCAGTTCTTTCACCGGAGCACATAGCGAGGGCCCCAGAACTCCTCACTCCCCTCTCCTGATGCTGCCCCACCCCTGCGTGCTCTTGGGGAAGATGCATGAAGGAAAATAAAGCTGTGCCAAAGCTCCCCTATCAGACTAAATGCTGGGTAGCATCTCAGCACCCAAGTAAGTCACTCTGATGGGGAGAAAGCTTATTGGTAAAAAAGCCTCTTTTACATACACACTAGTGTTAACAGGGTGCAGCCAAGAGGGGGGCCTCAAATAGGGATTTGGAATGGGGCCCAGAACTCAGGGTGTCCAGGAAATATTAGGATGTCCTCACCACCCCCCCTCTCCAGGTGTGGGTTGGGGGAAGGGACAAATGGAGCAGGGCCATTGAGAGCTGTTTTGCATAGCAACAGCTTTGCAGCTAACCTCTGGTGTGGTCATTTAACATATCTATAGCCTTTGACTGGTTACATAGATATGTTAAATAGTTGTGGCAATGCTCTGAGCCAGAGGATGGAAGTAACTTCCCCACCAAGACATAACTGGGGGGGCAGGTTCCCCAAGTTACAGCACCTACATGGGAGCTTGGAGTGTTACAGAAAATAACTCACACGCGGGAGAGATGGCGGAGCACGATCCTTTATTACGTGCACAGGCTCAGAGGAGAGACTCCAAATTCTGAGTGCCGAACGCTAACTTTCCAGGGTTTAAATAGCCTCGGACCCCTTGCCTACATGGCAAAGCGAGGTTACAGAAGCTAAATGTGGAAATCAGGACTAACTACCTTATACAGGAGACAAAGAGCAAGGCGAGGAGGCAGAGAGCAGGGGCAAAGGTTGCAGGGCTACGTGCACAAGTGGAGGCCATCCCTCTTATCTCCCTTACTTGGGGAACAAAGGCACAGGCCACGAGGGATGGAATTTGCTAAAACTACAAAGCACAGGAACTTAACAGGATCACCAGGTACAGAAACTTTAACAGGATTTTTCTACCACATTCCCCTCTTTGATGCTAAACAGCACTAGTGTCTGTTTTAGCACCAGTATTACAGTCCACACATTCATCTCTCGTTGGAGTCGGCTGCAGTCTCTGGTAGCGGTATCTGCGAAGAGAAAGGATCTTGGCGGCAGCCCATTGGGTCACTGTGGCTTCTATCCATCACGCTACCGTGCATAGCAAACAAGGTCCTATGGTTAATGCAAGGAGAAGGACAACAAAGGGGCCCAAAACGGAGGCTAAAACAGGGAATGGGATTGACTGCCACCAGGAATGGTCCTCAGCGGGGGAGCCAGTGCCTCCCATCCTCTGGCGAATGTCTTTCAGCCTACTGGTGTTTTCTTCAACTATTCCACTTTCATTGACATAGTAACAGCATTTTTCCTGGAAGAGAAGACAAGTCCCCCCCCCAACCCCGCCCCACCCGCTGTCGGAGAGTAAGTCCAACGCCCACCGGTTTTGCTGGGGAAGGTTGCAACTGCTGATACTGGTGTCGGTACCTCTGGACAGCTAACACTGTGGCAGCTGTCCTACAAGTTATCGTGGGCTCCAGGTGTTGGACCAAGGTCCAGAGGATGCAGGGTCCCATATGCCTGACACCTCCGGGTCTGGTATTCTATGGTCCTGGATATCACTCCAGTCTGGTATACCTTCCCTCTCTAAGGGCAGAGGGATTGCTGTGACAGTGGAGGAGCTGAAAGCTGACCCTGGGAGATAGTAAGAGACCACTTTACCACTGAGTATAATTCTACACCCAGGGGTATTACATTTGCAGACTGGGGCTGAGACAGGGGCCGCATTTGTCAAGCAAAGCATACAATAAATCCAAATGCAGAGACCAAACAAAGATAAACTGTTCCTAGAGCGATCTGCTCTGCGGGATTCCATTCCACAGGGGCCACAGTCACTAGTCCAATTCCCAGTACTCCTGCAAAGGTGCTGATCCAAGTCAGGTACCCTGCGGAATAATGGGCCATTCCTTGGTGTCTTCTTTACTGGCTGGCGTCCTCCGAAGCCTCAGCGTGGGTAGTCTAAGTGCAGGCCTAGTCCTCAGGTCCTCAGGATCTGCTGCTGCTTTGGCCTGGCTGTAGTGGATCCAAGGAGTGATTCCTGTAACTTTAAGGGCAGTTGGGTAGTAACACTAAATGTGGCCCGGTCCACACAGGTTGAAGTGGCTCCTTTTTCCAGTCCTTTATCCATACATAACTTCCCGGTTTAAAGGAGTGCGCTGGCCACCCTCAGGGTAAGGGTCCCTGGCCCAAACCTGCCCCATTTATCTTTCTTAAAGTTTCCCCTGGCTTCTGGAGATATTTTGTCTGCCCTAATTCACCTTGCAACCAGAGTTCCCCCTTTGTATGCTGAGAACTGGGGGAGGTCTCCCAAAAACTAGTTCATACGGAGTATATCCTGAGGGGTTAGGGCATTTCTAACCCTAAGCAAAGCTAGCAGCAGCAAGTCCGTCCAGGGCAGTCTGGTTTCCCGGTAAAATTCAGCTAAGGTTTCTTTAAGTGTTCAGTTCATCCGCTCTATCTTCCCAGAACTCTGGGGTCGATAGGCAGTGTGCAGTTTACATGTGATGTTCAGAAGCTTGGCTGTCTCTTGGATGATTTGTGAGAGGAAGGCCAGCTCGTTGTTACTTCCAATGGTCAGAGGCAATCCGTACCTCAGGATGACCTCTCTCAGGAGGGCTTGGGTGACTTCCTGGCTTTTCTCCGTCTTGGTGGGGAAAGCCTCAATCCGTCCAGAGAAGGTGCACATGATCACCAGAAAGTATTTTAACCCTTGGCTAGGCCTGACTTCAGTAAAATGATTCAGCCAGGTGCTTCAGCAGTGTGTGTGTTCCCTCCCAGCACCGTTCCGTTCCTGGGATGGGGCCACCAGGAGGAGGTCGCCCACGTACTGCAGAATCGTCAGGTCTGGCTCTCCCTCGGCGAGGGGCTTCAGGTTTCTTGCTAGGGCTTCCCCAAATAAGGTTGGGGAGTTCTTAAACCGCTGGGGCAGTCTAGTCCAGGTCAACTGAATCTTGAACGCAGTGTGTGGATCTTCCCATTTAAAGGCAAGAATGGGTTGGCTGGAAGGTGCCACAGGAATGCAGAAAAAGGCATCCTTCAGATTAAGGCAGGTGAACCAGGTTGCTGTTGGGGGAAGCTGGCTCAGGAGGGTGTACAGATTTGGGATGACTGGGTGGAGGGTGACAGCTGCTTCACTGACGGCCCGCAGATCTTGGACGGGCCAGTACTTACTCCCCTCCGGCTGCCATCATGGGTCTGGGCAGGTGTAACCCCATGTCATGGAGCCAATCTTCTCCCAGCTCCCACGCAGGCACTGTAACTCGAGGGGCCTGCCCCACACAGTCACATCTTGGGCGGGGAAAGTTTCTTTCCATCCCCCTGGCCCAGAGCCTGGCCACAGCTATTCAGCATACGCAAGCGACCAGGTGAAGGCTATAGGTATGTCAAATGACCAGACCATGGATCAGCTGCAAAGGTGTTGTTGCACAAAACAGCCCCCCATGTTCTCGCTCTGTGTGTCCCTTTCCCCAACCCACACTCATACGGGAAGGGGTAAAGACACCCTAAAATCTCCTGGATGCCTTGAGTTCTGGATCCCCTTTTAAATGTCTATTCGGGGTTCCACCCTTGGCTGCACCCTGTAATGATTTCTCATTTCAGATATATATCCACTTTGAATTCTTTTAAGGGACAATGGACGAAGGTCTCATCTTCTTGTAACTACTTACGGCTGGACATGGACGTTGTCCTACCTACCCGTGGGTCAGGGGTGCCCTGAAGAGGAATGGGTGCAGCACAGAGGGAGTCCTTCCTGTAAGAGGAAGGACCTTACAGAATCCTGGTCAGTTGGCTGTCACCAGGAAGTCGCAGGCTCAGTGTCCAAAGGCTGGCATTACTGGACCGTTGGCATCCTGGTCATACTCTGGAGGTGACAGATTTGGAAAGAGTTGGAGGGCACAATTAAATCATAATCACTAAATGACAAAGGCAGGCACTTAAGTAAAGAATGGCTTATCTGGAGGAAGGTGTATAAGACATGCTACACCTGTCCAAAACTCTTGTGGCTCATTATACTTCACTTGAGCTGAGGGGAATATATTAAGATTTCCCTCCTTTCAGATATCTGAACTTTTCTGTCCAAGCCATCAAGACAAAAAAGGGAAAAACAGTTCTAAAGTGAAGCCCACAGATCTCCCGAACTGCTCACCAACCCAACTACTTAGTTCAGCCAAACCGTTGAGTTTCAGGGGGTGATGATGAAAATGGGCTCCTTAAGTGGGGCCTATATTGCAACCAATCACTCAGGTTATGAACTCATAAGCATACATCCTACGAAAACAGAAGAACACACAGGTTAATTCACACAATAGTCCCTAAACCAGTCTCTGTGCCTGTGAGACTGTCTTTTGGGAAGATGTTCAGTTGCAAGGTCTTTCCTGCAGTGACATTTAGCAATGGCAATTTGACAGGTCATCCATACCTGTAAATTGTACATCTTTGGTGATATTACAAACCCAGTTTCAACTTTCAAATGAAACAAACTTTCAAGACAGTTAGCTGCATCATTCTGATGTCTAATACTGAACATTGTGATTTTCCTTGAACCATAATTTTTCTCCTTAAGATCACCCTCACTGTTATTAAAGGGACTACTTTGAGTCCCACTTTTCATTTTGACTGTTTGTATGTATAAACACACCAAGAGCAGCCTGGATCACTTATGATCTTTGATTCTGCTTTGCTGGAACTCACACAGGGAACCTTTAGATTGATTTCTCAGTCCGCCCCTCGGGGCACAGAAGCAGAGCCACACGTCTGCCATCCGGCTTCGCCTGTACCAGTTGCTTCACTCAAATCCTTGAGGTTTTCATTGTGCCTACAGGTTCTTGTTTGTCCATCCTTCAGAAAAGCAACCTTCGTTCCTTCCCTGGAAAGACTGACATGAACCGCACAACCAACTAAAGTACAAGGCTTTTCTCATGGGCTTACGCTCGCATCACAAGTCAATCCCACTTCCTCAGGGCTTTCTGGCGATGACCAGAACCCATACATGCCTCCTACAGGTGTGACATTCCAGTCAAAGTCTTGGTTAACAAAACCACTGTTAACGACTAGTCTTATTGGTTTTATGCAAAGAAACCTTATGCCATCACTCACTCCTTCAGAAAGCCAAATTCTGGAGGGATCAGGTAGGAAGAAAAATATAAGGCACAAAAGAGAATCCTTTTCCTTCTGATCTCCACCAGGCTTTTCAAAACTTTCATTTCCACAGACCTTCCGCAACATTCACAAACCTTCTTTCTTTCATACACCTTCTGATATCCACCAAGATTGCATCTCCATGCCTTATACTTTCTATTATTAACTAACACCACATAATTCCTTCCTAAAACTTTCACTTTTTCATTTATCTTTACAGTTTCCTACAGACCTTCTTTATTTTCATATCTTATACTTTTGCATTTCCTTTCCTAGAGTGTGAAGTTTCAACCTTCCCTGGAATCCTCAATTTCCTTTTTCAGAGCAGATACAGAGCAAATTCCAAAACACAGAGTTCCAGAACAATACACAGGTAGGGGCATTCTCTTGCACCAATGTGTCCATCGGTGCCTCGCAGAGACGTGCTCCTTCAGGCCTGGTCTCTTGGCAGAGACATGCTGCTTTGCCTCTGGCTGAAGCACTCATCAGCCTCAAATGACCCTTCCTGGGTCCTGAGTGGCAAAGGCATGCTCCCCAACCGGCTACAGGCGACCTTAACAGGTCTTCAGGTGACCTTAAACAGGTCTTCAGATACAGGTTTCTCTGATCAGAAACAAAACCAATGTGAGAAATTTGCTGTTTTCCCACAAAACCAGAAAACAAGTAGTTCAGGTTTTCTTTCCTCCAGGTTTAAAACTTTCACATCCTTTATACATTTCTACTTATCCAGACTTAGCCATCATTCTCCTTTAATCCTGGTTCCTTTCCCACAATGGGAAGGACTATTCTTAAACTCAGCACTTAAACTCAGTATGTGGCAGCAGAAAGTCTCTGGCACTACAGGTACCTTCCACTAAAAGTCCCTAGATTCGCAGGGACATCCTGCAGTTTCTGAAGCTCAGACCCTGCAAACACCCAATAGATCAGATGGTTACCCTTGGACCTGTGTTCATGACCTTCAGAACCAGAGCCCTCCCCATCAGAACCAGTTACACAGAGAAGCTGACTGATGCAGTGCCCACACAGCAGCAGCACACAGCCCATAATCTGAAGAGATTAGCCTGGCACCTTGCCCAGTTCCAAGATGGCGGCGCCCATGTGCGCCAGCTCATCCAAGATGGCAGAACTCTCACGTGACCCATCATCCAAGATAGCGACAACCACGTTCGCTCCACCCTCCATGGTGGGGCACTCACGTGGCTCATCCTCCATTTTACCCAAAATGGCGCTTCCCGGTGACTATCAGGTGAACTGCTCTAATTATACAATCTAGGACGGTTGACAGTTCGCCTCCCATGTCTCCCTCCCTTACGACGCAGACAAACAAAGGGTAAGGGGATCTTTCGCCCGCTGGGTCTGTTCTCTTGCGAGGCTTGGTCAGTCTTGGCTGAAGGCTGCCCATGTAGACGTTTGGGTTAAACTCCCAGCCATTATGTCATATGACCGGACACAGGAACCGCAGGTTGGGGCTCAAACAGACTCCGTAGGCTTGGTGACCCGTGGAGCCGCACACACAGACACTCTCCACTCACACTTCCACTCTCACTTTGAGTTTAAACAGTCCCCCCCAAACTAGGGCCAGGTAGTCCCGAGCTAAAAGTATTTAGCTTGGGCTTTACAGGTTGACCAGGTTATGGCTGATCAGGCCCCCGGTTCTGAATCGGGTCCGGTCCCTGGGGCACTTACCGATTCCAATTTGGCGCCTCCCACAGTCCGTGGTCCGTCTCCCCACTTCTGCCCAGGTCTTAGAGTGGTCAGGGGTGCAGCAGGGGAGCCTCCACCCTGGGAAGCCCGAAACAACCGGGGCACGTGCTCCTCCCCTGCGGCAGGGCTCCTCTGCTGAGCCCCCGGTCGTCTTCACCAGAGGCAAAATGCCTGCTCGTGTGAGTCGTTTCCAGGTCAAGGAACCAAAATGTTGCAGAAAATAACTCACACACAGGAGAGATGGCGGAGCTCGATCCTTATTACGTGCACGGGCTCAGAGGAGAGACTCCAAATTCTGAGCACCGAATGCTAACTTTCCAGGGTTTAAATAGCCTCAGACCCCTTGCCTACGTGGCAAAGCGAAGTTACAGAAGCTAAATGTGGAAATTAGGACTAACTACCTTATATAGGAGACAAAGAGCAAGGCAAGGAGGCAGAGAGCAGGGGCAAAGGTTGCAGGGCTACGTGAGGAAGTGGAGGCCATCCCTCTTATCTCCCTTACTTGGGGAACAAAGGCACAGGCCGCGAGGGATGGAATTTGCTAAAACTACAAAGCACAGGAACTTAACAGGATCACCAGGTACAGAAACTTTAACAGGATTTTTCTACCACAGGAGAGGATTGGCTCCATGACATGGGGCCACACCTGCCCAGACTCACGATGGCAGCCCAGTAAAGCTGGAAGGATATGAGAGTGCTGGCAAGTGTAGCCAATTGTGGGAGGAGTCGGAAATGGGGCTGTAGAGGAAGACTGGCTGGAGATTTAAACGGAGATGTGGCAGCCATTGAAGAGGGAGAACCACTGGGTCTTTAGCAGAGTGGGGACTCCTATGGCCCTATGAGAGAGAATCACCATGTGGCTTTAGCAGAGAATCGCCACTCGGCTTTGGCAGAGTGGCCACCCCCACCCCCCAGCAGCCATTGGAGAGAGAACCACACGGTTTTCCCAGAATGGAGATTCACGCGGCCATTGTGCAGAGAGGACCACTCAGCTGTGGCAATAGAAAGGAGAGCCATGTGGCTTTGCCAGAGTGGGGACCCCCGCAGCTTTAGAAAGGGGAACCACCACCCGGCTTTAGCAGAGATCCCAGCAACACAGCTGATGGTGCTGGGAACTGAGGGAGGCCTACCAGCAGAGATGGATTACTGAGAAGAACCGAGTGCTGCCTGAGGCACCGACTTCTATTTCTTTTCTTGAGATATGGTACTCCAGACTGGGCAAAGGGGGAAGGAAAGACTGTGTGTGTTTGTGGGTGTTTTAAGGGACTTTGGGATTTTGATGAAGACATTAGGTCACTACTTTAAGTCTGTATAGCATTAAATAAACATTTTCTTTCCTTTTCACGAATCTCTGGCATTGAGAGATGTCTTTCCTATAAGGCAGTGGACATAACAAACCTGGGGGGTTCCTTTTGGTAACAGTATATCGTCCCAGGCCCCGCTTTGTTGCTCTGTAACACTAGGACCACGATGTCCCCACTCTTGCTCTCTGGCCAGTATTTACTCCTGCAGATGCCCTAGCAACCCCTTCAACCTCTTCAGACAGGCTCCCTAACTACCAACTCTTCAACTAATGAAAAGGTTTAGGCAGCAAAATACTTCCTGTTGCCATATCACCACCTTCCTCCCAGCACCCTTGGTTGACAGATCTGAGCTCTTGTGCAGAAGCAGCCGCATCCAACACTCCCAACACCAGGTGGTGAAAAGCACAGCCAGTTCTGCAGCCATCAGCTCACCAGCACAAGAACATTTAGTTAGTTACAAATCAAGAACACTTAGCACAAACTGTGCTGATACTCCAAGTAAATTCACAAGGGGCTGTGACTATTGGTTTCCTCAGAAGGTGATTCTGTAAAAGCTGAAGTGTTTCTTTCTTGCATTGAACAGCCAGAGAGCCAAATGCGTCTTCTCTCTGAACCTGCTGTCTGTCTTAATCCCCCAGCTTCCCTCTCCATCTTTGCCATGAGACGCAGCTAACAGATGTACAGACAGTTGGCCACATCCCAGGACTGAGATAGGGACAGTATGATGGGCTAAGAAATTCTGCACTGTGCAAATCTGTTCTCTGGAGGCTCCCCATCAGACCTGGAATACACGGTTCAAATCATCCAGGTGTGGAGGGAAAGGCATGATGGAGTCAGGGAGACCATTTCCTGGTCACATGACTATGCCTCTGTGCCTCAGTTTCCCATATGTGCACGGGGACAGTAATAGTGCCTTGGGCTGTCTTGAGGGTCAGTGAAATGATGCCTAAAACAGGCTCAGCATAGCATCTGGCCCCTAACAGAGCCCAAGAAAGAATTTTTAAAGGTGCCCTCAGTACCAGCAGCAATTTCAGGCACCTCCTCTGTCAGCTCTGTACCCCACACACAGCATTACCTATCTCCTGCATGGCAGGGTGGGGGGCTCAGTAACTAAATCAAAAGCATGTCCCAAGAAACTTTCCTTTCCCCTTAACATGTTCTTACGCAAACTGTGTTCACCGCACTTTTGCATGTTACTCCTCAAACCTGTTGGGAGGGGGCAGGTGGGGAGGATAGAGAATTGGTATCCCTAGACTGACGACAGGTCCTGGAAATCCAGCCCAGGACTGTGCCCTAGGCAGTACAACACGTGCAAGCCACTG
Source organism: Tonatia bakeri (assembly GCA_004024845.1). Taxonomy (NCBI): domain Eukaryota; kingdom Metazoa; phylum Chordata; class Mammalia; order Chiroptera; family Phyllostomidae; genus Tonatia; species Tonatia bakeri. The sequence goes on from PVIA01014362.1 coordinate 18,621, forward strand.
TCTGCTGTGAACCAGGCAGCTGCAGCCGCCCTGCCCTGCGGGGCCCACAAGCCAACACAGAAAGGTCCCAGCCGGACTTGTCTCCTTGCCCGTTTGTATTTGAGCCCACATCCTCTCCACGTTTCTGTCAACACACATTCGAATATTCCCCCAAAGGAAAATACCTAAAAGAAATTTCTAAGGTACTATAAAATAAAACATGCGATGTGCTTTAAAAAAAATTATGCATTGATTTGAGAGCAAGAGCGAAGAGAGAAACATTGATTTGTTGTTCCATTTATATATACTATACAATAATTGGTTGACTCTTGCATGTGCCCTGACTGGGGATTGAATCCAAAATCTTATTGTATCCGGATGATGCTCTAACCAACTGACCTACCCGACCAGGGAACAATTTGCTCTTTCCTCCTTTCTTTTTTAAGATTTTATTTATTTATTTTTAGAGAGGGAGAGAAACACAATGTGTGGCTGCCTCTTGAGCGCCCCCTACTAGGGGCCTGGCCTGCAACCCAGGCATGTACATGCCCTGACTGGGAATCGAACCCATGACCCTTTGGTTCGCAGGCTGGCACTCAATCCACTGGGTCACACCAGCCAGGGCACAATGTGCTCTTTCTAAAGCCCAACTACTTCATAAAACAGCCACAGTTACCAACGGCACCTTTGAAACCACTTGGAAGTTTCTGGAAAAGCTGACCCACAAGAAAAGAAAACTACAGACTGGAAGGGAAAACACAAGATGCCCAACTTTAATAGCCTCCTAGGGAAACCATAATTGGAGGGTGATTGGCACACTCCTCCCGGGGGCCTGTGATCCTGCAATGCTGGGGATAGTTGGGAGTCTGGGCCTCAAGCCACTTTGGGCTCAAACTAGAAAGAGTGAGACCCAAAGCAAGAGGTATAGCTAGGTCCCGCCACACAAATACGGACATGGAGAGAAAGCTGGAAAGGGCACAAAAAGGTCGGAATGAAAGAAATCTTCACAAACGGACATAAGTTCTCAACTAAAACACAGTTCGGCCCATTACACCTCCCAAACCAGCTGAGAAAGGAGAGGCACAAGGAGCATGGCCTTGGACGTGAAAGATTACGACAAAGACCTGCCCCTCTTGCGCAGTTGGGTAGATTGCTCCCTGGGTGGATCCCTAATCGCCACTCCCACTCCCTTAAACTCCCCATTTTGAAACTTGAAGATCAAAGGTGTGTTTTGGCTCTCAAAAGGCACCTCCAGAATCTCCTTGCTCTGTGTCTTCAGAGCTTCTCATTCCCAGCCACCTATTACTCACGAGTTCCACAAGATGCAAAGATAAAAGGTAACCCACTTTTCCTTGGCAACAACAACCACAAACGAGGAAACTTTTGGAAAATTAAACAGCAGACAGCCAAATAGAAACTTTGCCTTTGAAGAATGGAGTCTGACGCACACAAGCTTCAGAACCTTGACCAGCTTCACAGAACAATCATCATGAATGTGAGCTGGAGCTCACAGGGACAGCTGGAGCCGTGCACAGGGACACAGGGCTTGATGAGGGGTCGAGACAGGCACAGGCACGGGCACCACAGCCAGCAGCCCCTCCAAGAAAGGGTGGGAGCAGCTGCTAAGCTGAGGGCGGATGGTCTAATGGAGGGGTACGGGCAATGCTGTCCTGACACCCCACTGGTATTCTGTTTAGGGGAGAGCATGCCAATAGTTATAAACTAAGGCCAGAGAATAAGATCCACGGTGGAGTCTGCCACTCTGACCCTGACTCTTGAGCAGCTTTCATAGCCCAGCCACACCTCAATTTCCCCTTTTGTAAAGGGGAAGATCATTAGGCTACCTGCTGTTAGTGCTCCTGTGAGGTTCATTCCATGACTCAGTGGTAGCACAGAGTAACCAGGCAATAAAAACCTGTTCCTGAAAAATCACTCGATCACCTTGGGGCCTTTGCACGTACAGTCTGGCCACCTAGAATTCACTCCACCTCCCAGCCCCTTCCACAGCCATTTCCCCTTTATTACTCCAGTCTCAGTTCAAATGTCAGCCTCAGGGGCTCCCCCAACCTCTCTAGGTAACCTCTCCACCCTGCCTTGTCTTGTCACCCTGACTGAAATTCCTTCCTAGGACTTATCGCCACCTGAAGCTGCCCCTGCCATCCGTCTGTTAACTTGTCTACCGAGTGCCAGGCCCACTGGAGGGCAGCCTTCCGGGACTGGGGCCCCTTGTGATTTTTATTTACTCCCAGAGCCCAGAAAAGAGTAAGAGCCACACAAACAGTAGCTGCTGCTTTTCATAATGTCCTCATGCAGACTGAGCTTCCCACCAGCTCCCAGTGAGCTCAGGAGCAGGCCACAGAGTCCGAAGCCTTACAGGCGACGGGCTAGATTACAGGGCAGTGCCAGGTCTCAAATCCCTGTCACTGTCTGGGAATAAGTACAGCCATCCTGCTACACAGGCATTCCTAAAAACCACCGTGTTTATGGGGAAGACAGGCTGAGGCCACAGCACTGAAACACGCCATCATGACAATAAATAAAACAGAATCTAATAAAAGCAGAGGAATGCCATTTTGTACATGCCAAACGATTAAGAAATACACAACTACAAAATGTGAGACACTTGACCTTGCGGAGGCCTGATGTCTGCTTGTGAGGAAGCTGGTGTCAGAGGGCTGCCGCTGTGAGTGTAAAGAAATGGAGAGGGGGTGGTCTGAAATGGACGTGGAGTTGGGCACCTTTGGCATTTAGCCAGAAAAGGGGGGCAAAGGGAACTACACATTGGAGCTTAATAAAATAGGGAGCATGAGCCTGTTGCTACACCAGGAAGCTACAGCTTTTCACGCCATGGGGTATCACAGCATGTGCTCCAACAAGGGGTTTGACACTCCCCCCAGTGGCAGATTGTTGGGGCACAGCGCGAGGTAGGGCCATAGAGGCCTATCAGTCTGACTAGGGAGTGTGAACACATCCAAAGCCCACAAAAGCCTGGGAAGTTCATTGGTCATTTTGAATAAGCACCTGGTCCCTCCCAAGCTCAAGCTAAGGTAACCCCAGGGGAACAAAGATTCTCTCTCACTCTGTGTCTCTCCCCTAACCTGTACTCGCCCCTTGCACTTGCAAGTCCTCCATCCATAGCCAAGTGGCCATAGCAGCCAGTGGCCCATGACCACTTGAGCTCTGTAGGCGGGCTCCGCAAGGGGGCCTGAACACCTCAGCACAGCAACGGCCTGCAACAGGAGCTGGACGCTGGACTGAACTGTGCTTCCACACGGCCCAGGATCTCTGGACACTGACTCTGTTTCTGGCCCTGATTTTCCATGGTGGGATGGAGGGGGGTGGGACATTGGAAACCCAGAGGCAGCTTCTATTTCCACGTGAATAAACCTTGCTGTACCACACTGTCCCGTGCGTAGGTCCTTGGAATGCTTTCCTCGCCACCCCATGAAAGAGCCTACTTTCCACTGGGACAGTCAGGACCCCAGATGCGTGTGGTGGCAGCTCACAGCCTATGCAGGGGTCCACGGGAAGGGTGCAACTTCAGATGTGTGTGTGCGTTTTTGCCGACACAACTTGGTTCAGCTTGGGGCAGCTTTCTGAGTTCAGTTCACCTGACTTTTCTGAGACAAGATCGCCCAGAAGCAAAGGTGAAATCTGCAACATGTTTAAAATGTGCCTTTGCACCACCATTGTGTTGGAACAAATTCGAGTCTCCAAATCCGGCATTAAACCAGAGCTAACTGTACAGCCTCAGAAGCAGGTCCCAGCAGGCAGAGCACCGAGGGTCGCCATCCGCCCTGCGGCTTGCTTGCACAGCCCACACGAGGCCCTGGTGAGTCTCAGCTCAAGCCCAGGCTTCCCCTCAATAATTAAGGCTTAATCCCTCCAAACACACCTCATGGAGGGCAGCGCGTGTTGCTCACACCTCACCACAGCAGCGGCATCAGCCAGACACTTAACCAGAAATCTCCGGCATCCACTCTCCATGTATGCAAATGTCGAGGTCCACTCTGTGAATGTCACATGTTTCACTCCACAGAAGATCTGCGTGGATTTTGGGATAACGTCCTGCCCCACCCTCACCTTTAAATACTACTTCCTCCACCATCTCCGGTCTCAGAACAAAGGCTACGTGTTCTTTGTGCTCAGGGGCAGCACCGCCAAAGCAAAAACTCTGTGCACGTCACCTACGAGGTCAGCCGGCTGCTTCACCAGGTGTCACAACACTGGGCTGGGGATTTGCATGGCCCGCAGAGTGCAGAACGAGACCGCAGGTGAGCACAGCCTCGAAACAGATCCAGGTGACTTCCGCAGTGTCATTATGGGAGAGTACCAAGGTGCAGAGCAGCGAGGAAAATACTTGTACAAAAAGGAAACAGGCAGGTGTGTGCAGCATCCACACACATGTATACATAGAATTCACTCTGGATGAACAAACACTCAGAGGGCCAGCTGCCTCTGGGGAAAGGGCAGGCATGGAATGGAAAAGTCTTACTTTTCCTTGTGAACCTCTTTAAAATGGTTTTAACCATTGTATATAAAATGACCTTTTAAAAAATAGGTTGAATGGATAAATAAAACATGACAGAGACACAAACACACACAGACATCCAGATAGTGGAATACTCCTCAGCCCTAACCTGGAAGGACATTTCTGTACCTGCTGCAACTGGGATGGGCCCTGTGTTTCTGCCCAGTGAAATAAGCCAGACACTGAAGGACAAATGAGGTGTGATTCCACTTCCGTGAGGTCCCTGGAGGGGTCAGACCCATGCAGACAGAGAGGAGATGACAGAGCCGGGGCCGGGGGATGAGGGGTGGGATGGGGATGGAGTTTCATCTGGCGCAGGGAGAAGGTTGTGCAGGTGCAGGGTGGGGATGGTTGCACAGCACCATGAATGCACTTAATGCCACTGAACTGCGCACTCAAAAATAGTTAAGATGCTAAATTTTATGTTATGTGTATTTTACCACAATAAAAATTTCTTAATGAAAAAAGTGGAGAGTCATACATAGGTAGAAACCTGGTGGTTGGAACAATTAAGTGCCAAGACACTCCATAATCAGACTACCATGTTATTCAGGCAGGTAAAAGCCAAAAGGAAACAGAGGTGTCTTCTCAGCATCAGCAAGTTAGCAGGAGAAGCACTGCCCGCCTGACACACACGCAAACTTGGGAAACCGGCCAAACCCAGGAGCCGGGAGAGCATGGGTTCCCAGGTGTGACTGCGTGGCCTCCAGGCCACACAGTGTGGTGCCCCCGGCTGTGTCACCCGTGGCCTGACGGGCCCCCAGGAGCCTCCCTCTCCCCGCTGGTGGAAAAGCCCGAGAAAGCTGTCCGAAGCTCAGGGCTGGGCCTGGGTGTCAAAGTGCAAAGGGTCCTCAAACAGTCATCAAGATAAATAATCCTTTAATGTAATATTTAAAAAGTCAAAATTGAGACCCAAAAGTCCATGGTACACAAGGTACAAAATTTAAAATAAAGATAAGATCCCTGACTGCTCAGTTGGGTGGGCATCACCCCACCACGCGGAAGGACAGCGGTCTGGTTCCTGGTCAGGGCACAGGCCTGGGCTATGGGTTCGGTCCCCAGTCGGGGCACATGCAAGAGGCAACTGATCAGTGTTTCTCTTGCATCAATGATTCCCTCCCTCTCTTTCTCCCTCCCTTCTCCTCTCTCTAAAAATAAATAAATAAAATCTTTTAAAAAATAAAACAAAGACAGGATCTGACAGGGCCGAGATGAGGGTGAAGTGGCGAGGGACAGGCCTTGTCTACATCCAGAATGCTGAGATGTTCCTCCTGGACATGCTGGCCTTCTGTTTGGTTTAAAAGTACCACACTGAAGTGCTGAGTTTTTTGGTGCTACCTTCAATTTTGTGTATGGGGCCCCTTATCCAGAGAGCAAATTGTCCTTGATCCAACCAGGTTATTCTGTCGGTCTGCTCAGCAGTCTGCTAAATTCAGAGTTCAGGAAAGCGCCCTTGCAGTGCCAGCGGTCACTGCACTCCAGAGAAAGATTTCACTCCATCCTCTGCCTTTGAAAATGACCTGCATGCCACTGAGCTTTGTCCAAGACCTTCAACTTCAGGGCCAGGTAGGCTCCACGTTTTATTATTAGTGGCAATTAAATTGACAAACAACAAAAGGAAAGCACACTACCCAGTGATCCCTGAACAAAGCACGTGCGAGCCCAGGTACGTGTGGCAGAGCGCTAGATGAGCAGCTGCCGCTGCTCCCACACACCAGTGCTGTGGCTGGCGGCCATGAGTGGGAAGGTATCCCATCAATGCAACTGGAACAATCCACAAAGCTTATCAAGGAAGATACCATGGGCCAGAGGCAACAAACACACAACTTCTGCCAAACAGAACTTTGGAGGGAATGTTGGTTTGTCCAAGGCTGGGCAGGACCCCCACTGGCTGCATTTTCTCGGGCCTGCTTCACACCTGGTGATGCTAGGTGCTTTCCCAACTATCTGGGGCTATCCCAACAGTGACTTCCATCACTGTTGTCCGAGGCTGTCCCAGCCCTGCTGACACTTAGGGACACATCATCATTGGCCTCCACCCACTCGATGCCAGATGCACCCCCAGACCCAGTCGTGACAACACAAACATCCCCCGACCGTCGGTGCACCTCTAGGACCCTCAGCACACCGACTGTGGCAGAGACAGGGAAGTCAGGAAAGCACTGGGCTGGCCAAAAAATGTGTACGTTTTTTTCTGTAAAATAAAGGACACATTTTTCATTTTCACCAATAACTTTATTAATTTGGATATTTTGAGTATGTCGGCTATCTCCCGCTATTGGCTTCTAGTGGGTAGAGGCCAGGGGGGCTGCTGAACATCTTCTAACGCATGAGACAGCCCACAGCAGAGAAGTATTTGGACAAAATGTCAGTAGTGCCAAGAAACTTTGCAAACCACTTCTGGCACATTCAGTCAGTCACAGCACCTTCTCCACACACTGCACAAATCTTTTTTTGCATTTCAGTTGCATTTTTACCTTTCTTGAAATAATAAGGCGTAATATGCCGAAAATGTTGCCTATCTTCCATCTTCAAAATTAAAATGGCTATACAAAAATTCACCAATGTTGGTAAGTTTTTTAAGTGCACATTGGTATGATAGCTGTCACAATAATCTAACAAAATTGTTTCGAATGAAGTTAAAGACAACTAAGCACCACTAAAGCCATTGTATGGAGAAAACTAAATGAACTTTTTGGCCAGCCCAATAGATGGGGTCCGAATGGTTGAGCTTGTCTGTTTGTCCATCCAGCCCTAAGTTACAGCTTCAGAGGCTGCAGCATCGCTGCTCCCAGGCTTCCAGTTGTCCCCACAAGACAAATCTTACAACTGCAGCTCAGCCCCCAACCTGAACACACACGGGAGCCCCTGCACCCTCCACCTGCCCGGGTTTCACTGGGGGTGCAGCGTGTGCTGGGTCACAGTGTCTGCTGCCCCTGCCCTGACGATGCCGCCTGCCTGGCCACAGGCAGATCAGATCAAAGACGTTTCCCTGAGCTCCTGTGCCTCCTTCGGCAGCCCCCCACCAGCCCCATTCCTCTGTGCATTCCTGCAGCAGTGGGGGCCCAGGCCAGCAGAGAGGGCTCCATTTGAAACCTGAGGTTTGAGAACACCAACTGCGGGTCCCTAAACCACCAACAGGAACTGCAGACCCACCCATGATGAAGGGCACAAAGAATGGTCACCAAGCGTCCACTGTCCTGCTTCTTTCACCAGGGAACGCTCTGGTTCTCACTTTATCGAGACAGAGACCACCTCAGAGAGGAAGGAGCGAAGGCTGTAAATCACACACTTCTAGGCAGGGACCCAAACGCTGAAATTACCAAGAACAACAACACTGTCGACAACCCAGTGCAACAGGCACCTCACACCTCACAGGAAAAGCCCCCGAGGAAACCCCACAGCCAGGCGCCCACTGCATGGGCAGGCAGGGCGCAGAGCCGAGGTCTGCGCTCAGCATGCGGGAGGACTTGCATGTGCCCTGCTGCACCCGGCCACTGTGGCCATACTGTGACACACGCTTGTGAAACTGGTCTCATTTCTCACTGACTTGACTGATGTGCCACCAGGGTCACGGGTCCGTGTGTTTGTCCCCTGTGTCACCGTCACAATCTGCAGGAAAGAATCCTGACTGAACATCACAGCGATCTCAAAGGTTCTGGATCCAGCCGGGGAGCAAGCTGTCACCACTGTCCCCCACATCTGCTCACACAGTGTGTCTCCACCATTCCACTTGTTGTGACTCAAAAACCAGGGAAAGACTCAAAGCCGGGCATGGAAAAGCATGGCTTTCTAATGCACAGACACAACACGGAACATTTTTTCGCTGCCCCTGGCCGAGGAAATGTGTGCAAGATGTCAGTGGAAAGCTGGGCTTTAAAACCAGCCCTGGTTGGTGTGGCCCAGGTGGCTGGACATTGTCCTGCAAAGTGAAAGGTCACCGCCAGTTCGAGTCCTGGTCAAGGCACATGCCTGGGTTTCAGGCCAGGTCTCCAGTAGGGGACATGTAAGAGGCAACCAATCAGTGTTTCTCTCCCTTTCTTTCTCCCTTTCCCTCTCTCTAAAAATAAATAAATAAATTTTTAAAAAAATGAAAAACAAAAACAAGGAACACCATCAACAGATGATGGATAAACACAGTGTGATCCATCCACACAATGTATTGAATACTATGCAACCTTAAAAAGGAAGGAAATTCTGCCTTGGCTGCGGTAGCTCAGTGGGTGAAGCACTGTCACGTGGACCAGAAGGTTTTGCCAGTTCAAT
>PVIA01014363.1:0-27397 GCA_004024845.1 Tonatia bakeri
GAAAGAATGAGGCGTCTCCTGCCCAACCCAGGCTAGCCCAGGCTGGCCTCAGCTCGGTCACCCTCAAGTGGGCCAGTGCTCCTTTCCCTTTGCAGGCAGAAGTCGGCGGTGGACCTTGACCTCTGCCAAATGCATTTTCTCCTCCGAGAGAACAGACAGAAAAGACGTAGGGGCACGGAGCGCTTCCCCTGATGTGCCGCCGCCCTCCCTAAATGAATGAACTGGCAGTTCCAAAACGGCGGTGCAATTGGCAGTTATTGCTGGCAGTTTATCAGTATTAACTGATTACGCCCGGGATGATGGATCCTCTGTCTCGCTAAGCCCGCTGTCCCGCGGGCCCGCGGCGCCCTCCACCCCCCCTGGGTTGCCCAGCGCAACCAGGCTCCTCCGAGGCTTCCCAACCCCACCCCGCCTCTGCCTTCCTCCAGCCCCAGCCCTTCCTTCACCGGCTCCCCACTTCAGAGGCACTCCTCCCCCAAAAGAGACAGATTTAAATAAATAAAACAAAATTCAAATGAGGACACTAAATCTCCCCGGCGTTTAATTGATGATCATTATGCTTGGGAACCTAAACTCTTTTAATTTTACTGTGGTGCAGGGAGATGAATTATAGAATTACAGTCACCAATTATCAATCACGCCTTTGCTCCCAGCCTCTTGGCTACCCAGCCGCTCGCCCTCCCTTTCAAAGGCCAGGGGTTGAGGAGGCCGGAAACTAACATTGAAAGCATAAGCTCAGCCTGAGGAGACTAGGGAAACTCTGGGTTTGGGGGCCGTCCCCTGGGGGGCTCTCTCTCTCTCTCTCTCTCTCCCCCTCTCTGCCATCACTCCATTCCTAACACACCACCTTTTCACTGAAATTTTTTTTGAGCAGCAGAGCAAGGAAAACCTTTTTCATTTAGACCTTGGCGTTTAATTCACTTTGTACCGGGTAAGATGTGCTTGTAGCTTCTGTCTTCACACTGGGCAGGATTCCAACAGCAACCTGTGCCCTACCCTGAGCAGCGGCTGTCAGGCCCACCTTACCAGAAAGCAGTCTAGTGAGGAAGGATTTACAGGGGTGCGAGGCAGGCTGGAGAGCGTGGCCCCACTGCCTGGCACAGCAGAGGCTGGCCTTCCACCGTGAAGGCCTGATTCCATTGCCCTCTCTTTCCTGTCCTCCTTCACAGTGAAAATAATAATAATAATTTGAATGATAATTTCCACCAAAGCTGTGGATGATTTGCATTTGTATAGAGCTCTGCAATTTACAAAGTGCTTTCATGTGCATTATCTCATTTGATCCTCCCAATAATCCTGAGAGAGGTCGGTAGAGCAGGTATTTTTGTTATTCAAACGTTTATTCATTCATTCCACTAACATTTATTGAGTTTCTACTTTGCACCAAGCCCTGGGGATACAAAGACAAGAAAAAAGGAGGCCTCTTTCTTCAAGAAATTCACAGTCTACTGAGGAGACCTACTAATTGAGCAGAAAATTAAAAAACCTAAAGGACCTACCGTTCCACTTCACTGGGGAGGGACAGGGGGTCAAAGAGGCTAAGTAACCTGACTACAACTGAGTGACAGAAACAGGGTCAGGACCCAAACCCACTGCACTGGGTTCCAAGTATGCACTCCCACCACCTTCTTCCCACACACACATTCTTAAATTGGCATCATTGTATTCATCTAGTCTATTGTTTACGTACCCATACGGATTTATTTCTAGCCTTGGGTCCCCTAAATTATCATCACTGGTATACAGTTTTAGGTTAGGAGAAGAAAGTGTGGGAACCTCTGACACCGAACTCTCAAGGTCAGGTGCACTGCCACGAAACAAAGGGCTGTGTGAATGAATGGATGTCAGAGGCCTGGATCCTCAATGGGTGCCTGGCACCTAAGGTTCATGTGAGATGCTGTGTTGAAGCTTCTGGTCAAGTTTTTACGGATGATTGTTTGGCTGACTGGTTGATTGTTCATAATATTCTGTTTTATTCCAAAAAAGGATTTGAGGTGGACCAAGACAATGCATTCTCTCCTACAAGGGCAAAAGGAGTAAGTTTGGCTTGGCCATTAGTCATTGTTCTATTCATTTAGTAGTCCCAGACCCAGGTTTAGTCTGCAGATGGAGGTCTAGCGCTCACTGTGTGATATTGGTCCACAGCTTCTTTTTTTTGTTTTGTTTTTCTTTCTAATCCCCACCTGAAGACGAGTTTATTGACTTTAGAGAGAGAGAAAGGGAGAGAGAAACATCAATGGGAGAGAGATGTATCAGTGTGAGAGAGAAACATCCATCAATTGGTTTCCGTATATGCCCCAGCCAGGGATCAAACTCACAAGGAATTGAACCACAGACTTCTGGTGTACTGGATGACTCTCCAACCAACTGGGCCACCTGGCCAGGGCTGATCCACAGCTTCAAAATCTCCCTAGGCACTTTGACTGCAGGGGTAGAGAAGTGGAATTAACCTTGGCCAGCTAGTCAACTCAGCCCTGCCCCCAAAGAGGTTGGGTCCTCAGACTCCCTGTGCTAGTGTGACTGAGGTAAGAGGACACCCTCAGCAGAGCCAGGCCAGTGTCTTTGCCTCTTTGCAGAGCTAAATATCTCCAAGAAGAGGTTCTGTAGGGATCACAGCCTGGGTCAGAGCCCACCAGTCTGCCAGCCAAAGCCAGGACAACTCTATCCTGTCACCAGCTGGCTTCCCTGGGCTCTGGGCCACTGGCCTCCAGCCATAGGCCAGGCACCCAGCCATGCCAGGGAGCCAAGCAGTGCTGGCATGGAGGAGCCCTGTGACATTCTCCTAGGCCTTGGAAGGCTGAGATGAAAACAGGACACTGTAGAAATTATGTCTCCATCCTTAGATGGTTCTGAAGACTTCCTTCCTTCCCAACCATATCCCTCTCCAGGGTCTATGCTACAAAAACACCCCATTACACATCATTTTGTTCCCAAGTCTAACTTATCCAAGCCCTGCCTCTTGAGCTCCACCCCCAACCTACCTTTCACTCTGTTAGTCTGTAAATATCTCTTTAGCCTTCAAAACCTCAACTACCACCTCTGGGAAGCCTTCCTGACTACCACACCACCAGCACACCAGAGTTTACTTCCACTCTTCCAGCCTCTTGGGTCTCACACAGGTCTTAGTCAGCCTCCTTTTTACCACTGTAAGGCAATTAATCTGTCCCTCTTGCTGCTCCTTCTCTGTGCTCTGAGCACCTTTAAGGTACAGCTTCTTTCTGTCATTCCTGTATCTTGGTGCCTTGGACATGCCGGGCATGAACCACCATTTATGAAACTGAGATTGAACCCTGTCCTAGGGTACCTAGCTCAGAATAGTTTGCCCAGGACTTCCTCAGTTTTAGCACTACAAGTCCTCCGTTCTCGGAAATCCCACAGTCCCTGGCAAACCAGGTGGTTGGTGGCCCCTACTGTCTGTGCCTCCTCACTGGAACTGAAGTTTGCAGTCCTCAATAATGTCACACTTGCTTTTGAGGCTGGTCATCCATGTCTGTGAAGTCTGCAGGGAACGGTGAAACTCAGCTCAGCTCTCCAGTCTCCAGGAGTGGTGCTGACCATATAGGTCTATGGATTCATAGAGTTCCAGAATGGATTTATAAGATTTGGACTGTTTGGAACTGGAACACCTTGGAGATTATCTAGGATGAGGAAACTGAGGTCTAGAGAAAGGAATGGGCTGTTCAGGATGCCCCTGGAAGATTGAGACATTGTGGAGTGACAGAAGGGACATTAGCGGGGACTCCCAAACCATGACACACCCTCCCCTGCTGAGCCACACTTATGCCCCTGAAACACAGGACATGCCAGGCAGATATTTCCCACCTGCTTCCTACATAGGTAGTGAGAGAAACATTAGTACTACTGAGTCCCAGGCTCTTGGGCACAAGCCTTATATCCGTCATCTTACTCAATCCTCCCAACAAGTCTGTGTCATTTTACAGATGAGAAAACTGAAGCTTGGAGAAGTCAAAGAATTTTTCTACTATCGCTCAGCTAATGGTAGTGCTGGGTTTCAAACCAATTGTCTCTGGTTCCAAAGCCCAAGCCCTTCCCATTCACCACCAGGCCACTGATCACTGTGGTCCAGGCTTCTGCAAATCTGACTTTCTTTGGATCTCAAGATAGCAGATGTCAGGTGCACCCTTGCTGCTGAGTCAGGTGCTCAGTGTCACAGAGAGGAAGGAGGTCCTGAGCGGAGGCTAAGGGCATCCACTCTAGAAAAAGAGTCAGGGGAGGCACAAGAAGAATGGAGGGAGGTCACCATCTACAGCTCTCCCCTGAAACCAGTCTCAAGGCCAGAACAAGGGGAGGTGACTGTTTAACAATTAGAGCTGTCTTGTTCAGAATGACATGCAGAGAAATACTGCAGGGGAGGAAAGCATAGGAGAAAGAAGCAAAGGAGGAATGAAACAACCTTCAGGGATGATTGCATATAGTCAAGAAGGAGCATGAGGTCATAAGTGTGCAGGTGAGCCTTTTACTGCCTGCTGATTTCTCCATTCCATACCCTTTAGCAGCTAGCACGTGGCTGCAGGACATAGGCACGTTCCCCAGGATGCCCCACCCACTGAGGAGGAGCAGGGACCCACCCCACCTCTTGGACCTCTATTCTTTCTATAATCAGCCTGCAAGCAGCAAAGAATGAACATTTGTTTCTAGCTAAGCCCATTGAATGGCCTCACCCCAGGTGCTGTCCTGGTCCTGGCAGATGGTCAGAGGCTTCCACAGCCACCAAAGATTATTGCCTGGATCCTGCCCCTGCCTGCCACAACAGCCTGGTGGGTCTACTGCTTGGCTTCACCCTGTTTCAGTGAATACAGGGTGGTGGTAGTTGCTCATCAAGGACAGGGGATGACAAGGACCCTGTGGGGCTCCTCTATAGTCGTGAGCCAGCTTCAAAAGTGACAGATGAGCTCATTAACCCCAGGAGCCACCAGGCTGGACACCACCTCTGTCTTGCCCATCCTCACTTCCCCCAACCTATCTTTCTGGCCCAGACCCCATATCTTCATTGCAGCTTCAAATAGCTGTGTTTCTGAAATGTAAAGTGCAGTTTCTCTCCTAATTATAAAAATAACAGCTGACAAGCACATGCCAGAAGCCCTCTTGTTTCCTCTTGGGCTAACAGCCCCCATTAGGACAGATTCTGTTATCTTCTATGACCTCTCCATATATTTTATGGAACAGCCTCAAAAGTGCTCTGCATCTCACTCTCCTTCCTTCCCTCTCTCTCTTTTTCAAAGCAATGGCTTTGTGAAAGCTGAAGGGAAAAAAATAAAGCCTTTTACTAAAATGTCACTCTGAGCAAAGGGGGGGAAATTTTCTAATAGGTCATCAAAGGGTTGCTTTTTTTTTTTTAAGTGTGATAAATTTGGCCTGTCTTAAAAAGACAGCTCAGTGTTGCTTATCCACCGTGATTTGGCCAGATAGCCAATTCAAAAAACAGACACTGGTCCTTTTATAATAAATGAAAGCAGTGAAACCAAGAGCTGGGCCAGAACTGTAATTAAGAATCAGGAGCTGAAAAACAGTGGGTGTGTCAACAGAGGGCAGAGTCCAGTCTTCAGGCAGGAGGCATGGGCTGGATGGCTAGGATCCTGGGGGGCAACACCCCATTACAGGGTGTCCCCACTCTTCCCTTCTTCCCCCCTCTCATTTTGGGTGAGTTCCTTTCCTGGACAGATGGTCCTGGGGTGGGAAGAGAACCAAGGAGGGGCTCATCACCCACCACCAAAGCCAAATCAAATGCCTATCTGAAATTTAGCTAGAAATCCCCGCCTTTCTTTGTCTGTGCACAATAAACATCCCAGACGCAGCTACTCCTAAAGAGCTGTCTGTTTAACACAATCTCCATCTCAAGCTGCTGTTCTGCATTTCCTTTTGGCTTTATTAAAACTGATTTTCTATTTGCACTATAAAAACTGATCTGATTAAATTTCCATTTTTCCCCTAAGAGAAGACTCTCTTCTCTCTCTCCCCACCCTTCTTGTTCTCTCCCCTTGCCTTCCTATTGTTGCCCCCTCACACTCTCTCTCTCTCCACTCCTCTCTTTTTTGCCAAACAACTTATTCTTAATTATTCTCCCTCCTCATCCCTTTCTTGTCCTCCGCCCACACGTTCCCATCACTGTTGCCATGGGAATGGCCGTGGATAGTGCTCCCTGGGAAAGGAGCAGGAGGGAGCTTCCACCCTGGGACGCTGAAGAGAGGAGGCTGGCAGTGAGGGTCATCTGTGGAACTCCAGCCATCTCCCAACCACACCATGTGAAGGATCTCATATTCCGGGAGGCCCAAATGACTGGACGGTGTCCAGGGCTGCCTACCTGCCCTGTGGATCGTGGTTCTAACAAAGCCAAGGCTGTAGATTTAATCCTCCTTGGTCACTTACTCCATCACTGTGTTCAGGGCCCTGGTGTAAGCCTGTCACCCTGACCAAACTGTGTGTGACTAAGGCCCCTAGATGATGGGCCAAGGATCCACCTGCCCTGTATTAATAAAATATAGCAATTTTCCTTTGCATTTTTACTTCTCTCTCCCTCTTGACAATGGAGAATCCCATGTCTCTAGGACAGTGCTAGCTATCACTCATTAAAGACTCACTATGGTGTGCACTGGATCAGAGCAGGGCACACACAATCTTCTTCACTCTTACACCCTCCTTCTAAGGGATATACCATCTTGGTAATGGGCTCATTGGAAGAGTCAACCCCAGGTGCACCACCTCACAGCCTGTGTTTGAACCATACACTACCTCCTGAGAAGAAAGGACCCTGGTTAAAGACAAACCCAGAGTGCCCAAGGGTTTGCCAGAGAAAAACTCAGGAAGCAGAGTTTCAGACTAGAGGATGGGCTGATGAATCAGTTCACCTCTGCCCTTCCAAGGCCACCTCCCCTCACAGTTCCCTGGCTCACTGGGGTGCCCCTGCTTCCATGCCCTGAAAATGCCAGTCTAAGCTTGGGCCCACACCCTCTCCCCATGGCACAGTGGAAGCAGGCTGGCATTTAAAAGAACTTAACTTAAAATTCAGAGAAAACAAAAAGTAAATAATGACAGCTAACATAAATAAATGGTAGGTACCACCTGATTTCCTGCTGCATCTCAGCACCTGTCCATGTATTATCATTAATTTATTGTTGGGTGATGAATGAATGAATGAATGAATGAAGAGCTTTATTGCTTACTAGAGAAAATCATAGGAGACACATTTCCTACCCAGCAAGGGCTGTTCATCTGGGGCTGGATTCCAGTCTAAGAGGTCACCTAGCCCACTTGGACAGGTAAAATGACAGGTACTGACTTGCATATAAGGAGAGCTCTCACTTCTCATGTGAGATCTCATTTCCACACTTTCAGAGGTGGCTTTCCTCATTAGAGCTGCACAGTATATCTTATGCATGCACTAACCATATCATGCATACAAGAAAAGTTCACACATGTTTATAACAATTTATACATTGTCATCTCCCTCTCTGGATCTGAGCTAAGGTATTCAGCTCCACCAAGTCCCCTCATGACAAGCTCAGCTCCCATCACTTCACCTTGACTCACTCACTGTGAATCCCAGTGGTTGCACACAAACCTTACACCAGGCCCAGGAAGCCATTAGGATGACCACCAAGTTCCTGCCCTACAATCCAACAAAAGAGGTGAGTTATGCTCTAGGTATCTATCATACAGGTGGCACATGGGAGCTACAGAGGAGAGCCACAACCACTAGAGAAAAGGGCTGTGGACACTCAGCAGGAGAAGAGAGACTCTGTTTGCAGGGAGGGGGGAAGGCTTCATGAAGGAAGAGGCTTATTATATACCCCTGATCTTAAAGAATGGTTATGATCTTGACATTTAGAAACATAGAGAAGGCCTTTCTAACAAAGAGATGGCTTGAGCGATCTATGGATCCTGGAAGGCACCAGGAGTTTCAAGTTTCCTGTTTCGTAGGGTAGAGTGTTCAAAGGACAGTCAGCAGGAAAGAAAGCCCAAGTTGGGCAGAGCAAGAGCATAGAGTACCTGACTATAATGGTGAAAGGGGAGCCCTAAGAGCTGTGCCTTTCTCCTTCACCCCACCAGTCCAAATCCTCACCCTTCAATGTGCAGCTGAAAGCCCACTTCCAACCAGGAAGCTTTTGCTGATCTCTCCAGAAGAGCTCTTTTCTCTGCTGAATTCCTCTGCCCTTATAGTCACAACCACTCAATGGACAGTTAAGCTTTTCCTTGCACAACTGCCCAGTCACCAATGCACAAGCTCACACATTCCCTATGTATGTATGTGTGCTATTCCCCTTGAAGTGCCATCCCTCCCTCACCAGCCACCCAGCCTCAGCTTGCTGACTAATGCCAGCTCATCCTCAGGAGCCAGGTAAGCCATTACCCTCTCCAGTAAGCCTTCCATCTCCCAGGCCTCTCCTCCCTACCCCTACAGTGTCCTAGATGCCTGTCTCCTTGACCTCTATCCTGTCCACACAGATCTCTGCCCCCATATCTTTCTCCTCACCAGAGCATTGCCTCCCCAAGGGCAGAGACTGTTTCCTTTATCTCATTTACTGCAACCAGAACAGTGTCTGGCACATGTTGGCCTTTGATAAAGATATAAATATCAAGATATTCACTCCCTTGTGAGTATCTTGCACCACTGTCAAGGTTTGCCACTTTCCTTCTTGAGGACTCATTGTTCCTTCATTTTGCGGGTTCCCTAAGGGCTGGGCTCCTACTTTCAAACCCTCAGCATTTAGTACAGTACTAATGCTATAGTACTAAAGGCATGTTCCTTACACAAGGCATGTTCCACATTTGTGTGTATGTATTATGTGTGTGTGTATATGTGTGTGTGTGTGTGTGTGTGTGTGTGTGTGTATGGATTGTTTTCTTTAAACCAAATTCTGTGCTCAAAGTCTTCGGAAATTTCCTAAAGGAAGCAAAGCACTGTTTCAGCATCTATGCATAAGGCAGCCCCTGTCAGAGGCTGGTGACAAAAAGAGGCCATTGAAAGCTAAGCCCTATGAAGACAGGAAGGTGTGTCTGCTTTTTTTGTTCCTGTATCTTGGGCCTAGCAGACAATAGCTGCTCAATACACACTTACTGAAAGAAATATGATCACATACAGAAAGGTAACTTGAAAACATAAATACCATATAAAGGTTCCTTTTGATAACTGCCTGTATACAGGAAGCAAAAAAAGAATGCATTTTTAAAAAAGAATGCTGGGGGCCTCATGGTTCAGAAGCACTGGTTTGTGA
Source organism: Tonatia bakeri (assembly GCA_004024845.1). Classification (NCBI taxonomy): domain Eukaryota; kingdom Metazoa; phylum Chordata; class Mammalia; order Chiroptera; family Phyllostomidae; genus Tonatia; species Tonatia bakeri. The sequence goes on from PVIA01014363.1 coordinate 9,234, forward strand.
GAGCAGATGCTCAGTGTGGTTTTAGACCTTGCATGGTTACAACAAGATATTTAAGGAGAGGTGTCCCCTACAAACTGGTGGATTTATGAGACTAGAGTTCTGTTAAGAGGTCAAGACTGGAAATGAACATTTGTGCATCTTGGAAAAAGAAAGAAATAGCTGGAAAATGAGCTCATACAGGAAGTGAATCTAGCCGCAGGAAAAGGTGGCATTAAGAGGGGCCTTAGGGGATAGGAAATGAAATGGTGGAGATAGAGAAGGGAAGTAGGAGTCAGCCAGAGGACAGTATGGATAAAAGGACAAGGAAGATATGCAAAATCAGACTCACTTCTGGAGACTTTTGCCCTTTCCTGACAGCTTTCATCTCTGCTTTTTCTCAGGAGCAGTGCAAGCATGTCCTATTCCAAATTCTGGCTAGTCCCAGCTTCCTGTTCTGCAGGTGGCACCTCCTGCTGCACAGCCATCACCTTCCCCTCTCTCCCTGCCTACAATCAGGACATCAGTGGGACCACATAGGATTATGGGTCCCTAGCATAACATAGATTTTTTAAAGGATTCACAATGTGTGGTGTCTCTTGCTCTCTCTCATGTTACAGATGAGGCCCAGAAAGGGACGGAGATCTGCTGGGAATCACACAGCTGCAGAATGGAGAGCAGGACTTGATGCCACATCTCTGGTGTCCCAGCTAGTGCTCCTGGATTTCTACTTCAGTGTGTCCTGCAGAGGAAGCAGACACCCAGAGGGGGAATGTAGCCTGTGCATGATCACAGCTGGGCCAGGCTACAGCCAGAATCCAGAGACCGAATTTCCTGTCCACACTTTTCCCTCTGCCTGGTCGAGAACAAGTTGTCTACTAACTCCCAGATCCTTGATGCCCCCACAGTGCTCCCTAGAGCAAGCAGACACGACCTTGCAAGTTGGAACTTCTGGGCAAAGATCCAGGGCTCAAACCCTGAGTGCTTCCTTCATCTGTAGCCCCCTCTACTCAGAAAAGTTCCATGAAGATGAGTTGCTTTTAAGGGCAAGGTACTTTTGTTCCTTGAGCAGCCTCTTTTAATCTTCCTCCATCCACACCTAAAATCTGGGTCATTCTAAAGACACAATTACACAGTCTTTACCATCCCCGGAGCTGCTAGCTGTTTGGAAACCGCTGGCCCTCCATGTCCTGAAGCTGCCAATTTCCTCATCAGTATTTTATTTGTCTGTTTTGCTCATTTTTAAGCTGGTGGCAATCGCTATTTAAATTGTATTGTAAAGTGTCTTTGCATTTACAATGTTGGCTGTCAGCAGCCCCACAATAGGAAATGAGATTTGGCATCAAAGGCAAAGATGCTACTAAAATACATTTTAATAAATATGTAAATCAATTAATCAATCAATCACCCATCCAGGGAAGGAGCTTCAGGAACACAGACAGGCTGGCTAAGAGAAAAGAGTTCCAGAGCATGTTGTCCAAATGCTGGAGGAAGCTCAGTGGGCATTGAACAGGAGAGTTATGGGCACATCTGGTCCTGGAGCCCTGGCGTGGGCTTCCACCCTTCCAACTCTGCATAAATAGGCCTCCAGGAGATCGTGTCACAGCAGCTCCAGCCAGGAGAGGAGACAGACAGAACCCATCAAGGTACAAACAAAATCAGCTTCACAGGTGAGAATAAAAAACCCCACCACCACTCTCAATGTCTCTCCATTGATGCTATTTCCTACAGAAGCCAGAGATTACAAAGTGCTTGCAAGGTGTATATCTATAAGTTAGACCAGTTTAGAGGATTAGCATAAATAAACATCAGGAAGAATTGACTCTTTTCCTGAGATGGCACCAAAGGAAAGGAGCTTCAGCAGTCTCAGGCAGCTCAAGTAGCAGGGAAGGGGAGTGTGCTGCTCGCTGGAAGAGCATCCTGCCTAGGAAAAGTAAATATGACTCAGGGACGGTACTGAGGGGACAGAGAAGAGTCCTACCAGTGAAGAGTTTTTAAAACAGGAGACCAAATACACAGTTTCTGGTGAGCAAGATGGGGCTGTCTGGTGGCAAAAAGATGGCTACACATAGATCCTCACTTTGTACCAAGGTATGTTAAAAGTGGCATCATTCTGCCGAATAAAATCTAAACTAGCACGCATCTCTAAGTGTTGGCTCGACAGGCTCTAAAAACAGATCCCCTTCAGCCCATGGTGTATGGTTTGCTAAAGAGGGTGCCTCAGAGCTATGATAAGGTATAACCGCATGTGGCTTCAGTGTGACCTTGGGCAAGTCACTTGTCCTTTCTGGGGCTCTATCTAGTCATCTAGACAATGCAGGAGTTGAGCAAGATGGACTCTAAACTCAAAGACTTTCTGACTTTCTTTCCACGTCATTGTGCACATGAAATTAGTATCTTCCCATTAAAGCAGCCAGCCCTTTGTGGCTGTCAGCAAAGGCTGGCCTGACCTTAACAAGGAAGGGACTGATCATTGGAAGTCTGAACACTAGGGTAGACCCATTTGAGGGAACTAAACATCCCCCACAAGAGACCAGGATATGAAGAAAGTGATGTATACCTCCTAAAAGAAGCCAAAAGACCAGCAGCCCCCACCCATCCTCTGCATTCCTTCCCTACCCCAGCCCCATCGCCTCCTTGGAAGATTTAAGCCTTCTGATTGAATACCAGTCTGGTTCCCAAGTTACCTTGTTTTTTGAACTTATGCCACCTGGACCAGAGAGCAGCTACTCCCTTTAGGGCTGTGCTTTAGGGCTGAGAGCATATGTCCACCTTGGGTGCCTGGAAGTGGATGCAAATGGTGTCCACACAGGTGTTTTTGTGAGCACACAGAGATGTTTCTGTGAGCACACAGAGATGCATCCCTTGAGGCCTATGAGTGTGTGGGCCTCTGTTGCTCAATGTGTTCACATTCAGGCAGGCATGTATGTTTGTTACATATATGTATACATATATATTTCAGCAGTTTGAACGTGTGAATTGTACCTAAATAGCCATGCTTTAAGACACATCTGTGGCCAACACAAGTTGCATGCCAGCAGAGGCTGGGGGACATTTCTGTAGCCAGAGACCTTGCTCGTCTTGCTCTCTTCTCCAGGACAGTCCTTTTCACAGTGTTGCCCAACATCACTGCCATGAAGGCTGCTGTTGGCTTGTGTCTGCTCCTTCCCAACTCCTCCAAGGCAGAGATCTGAGTAAGGCAGCTCTGCATATGGAACTGTAGGGGTCATTCAGCCGTGGGCCATGCTCTCTTGTCAATTGCACTGACCCTGTACATGTGACCATGCATAAGAGTGGGGGTAGCATTTGTCTGAAGAATCCCTCCAGTCTTTCTAGAAAGAGCCAAGGCTCATCTCTAGAGAGCTGCTAGGCAATGTGTCCCTCAGCCCTCACTGCTACATCTGTCCCCACCCTGCCACCCACACACAGTTGTTAGGATGAACTCTCTCAAAAGAAAACCAGACACCTTCTGTGTTATTCCTTTGGTGGCTTCCCACGCCCCATCTCCAGATGGCTTGCATTACCCAAATGCTCTGATGTAATATGTGCCATGTCTTCCTCTCCAAAGTCTTCTCTCACACCTCCTGCCTCATGCTCTATACTCTAGTATAGAGCCCACAACTTGCCACAATGCTTCACATGTCCATGCCCTAGCTCATGCTGTGCCTCTTTGCCTGAGTAGGACCCTCCAACCTCAACTGACTCAGCTTCTATTCAGCCTTAAAGACCAGCTTCCATGAACCCCTCCCTCACCCACCCAAGTCCTTCTTCAGTGTTCCCATGCACCTGGCCTAGCTTGATAATGATTCTTTACTGCACTTTCTTACTATCTGTTACTGGTCTTTCTCCTCTCCTCGTGATCAGGCACGGCATCCAAGGTGTTGTAGAGATGCAGACAGGAATGCCTATGAATGACTGATGACTCTCCCTAGGTTGCCTTGCACGAGCTGGTTGAGGTTAGTGGCTGCCCACAGTTCCAGAAGCTGTAATGCTGGGCAGCTGGCATACCCAGCTCTGGGATACAGTCCCTCAAGCAGCTGGCACTCATGCTTACTTAGACTGTTTTGCAAAGTTGTTCTCAAGTTCTCCCTATAAAACAGTAGAACAACAGCAGTGCTTTTTTATTCTGAGGTTTTAACATCTGATTATTTATTATTTCCTGCTAACTCTGGAGGGACTGCCCTCCCAGTGCTCACCCCCCTGGAGTAGAGCTGGCCTTTCACTTGCAGACCAACCATTCCACATTCTACACCCCACCTACCTCCTTTATTGGGCTCACACTGGGCATTTACACTCCATTACCTGCCCTAATCACCCCCAGGCCAGTACCAAACAACTGGGGACAGCCCTTATGTCCCAGAGCCCACTGAAATTGTTAATTAGCCAATCCCAAACCTACTTATCCTGCCTCACCTGTTTCTTCCCACAGAGATCACAATACAGTCTCTAGCCCACGTTTCCCTCTTGTTCCCTGTGCTTCCTGACTGGTCCTGGTGTGTCCCTCATGGCCCTGTGCAACAAGACACAGGGAAAGGTTACAGACTATCTTTTCAGTGGCAATCGTCTCCTGATCTGTTAGCCTCATCATACCTAAATAACAATAACCTACATTTTAAGACAGAGCACCCCTCTCCATGAGACTCAAAGACTGGGGATCACATGGGTTCTTTATATGTTAATGCTCTGCTCACAAGTACAACAGTTGCTGGGATTCCCCCAAGCTTTTCTCAAGAGTCATCTTTGTGCCCTTAGGCATGAAGCACACTACCTGACACACAGAATGATAGTGACCGAGGAGCATCCTCATGAGACAACAGAGTGAGGGATCAGTCCAGATCTGATGCTGACTTTCTGAATGGGATGGAGGCCACACCTCCCTCATCTCCCTTCAGACTACTATTTAACAGCATAACATTAAGATACAAAAGTCATAGTCATGTATGCTTGTGTGTAGATTTATTTAGTATGATGTCTTCTATTTTAGTTCTCCTAGCACCTAGCACATGGTAAGTACTCTGTAATGTTTATGAATAAAAATAAGTGTTCTGAAGTTGTGTGCATGCACATACATCATATCTTCCAAAACATGTTGTGAGCACCTCAATGGCAAGAGTACAGTATCATCTCTGTCTTTAGAATGTTTCCCCTCACCCATCCCCCAGCTCACTGCTGGCTGGGCACTCAGAAGGCCGAAGTGCCCATACATAATGACTGCCAAACTGTTCAGCTATATGATCACCCCATGGCCCCAAACACACTGTCTCCCTTGATCCCTGTGGGTCCATCATCCTAACTCTGAGGGTAACACCATTTCTGGGGTAGCTTCTGAAGACTACCATTATTAAGACTGATTTGGCGTCTCCGCCATTCTGCCATGTCCAAAAGCAAACACAGCAGGGCCATGGGGGAGATTTGGTCATAATTACCATCTTTAATTACTGCTAAAACATCAATTGCTCTTGTTCAATTAGCAGTGTGGTTTCAGGCATGGCAAACTTCGCAACACAAAATAGGCTGAAAATTGATTTCTGAACACTTAATGCAGATCTGCAATTGCAAACCTGATAAGGTTGTCATAGGAGAGCCAACATGGCCAAGGAGGAACTTTGCAGAGCTGTAATTGCCTTGGTAGGAAGATTAATAATGTGTATATTTACATCTTGTTCATCAAGCAGGAGACACTTGTTGGGGGAGCCCAGAGTAGTGAGTGGGTATGAGGCACAAAGAAAGAGGGAGGGTGTTAACAAGCACAAGGACAATTAGGCAAGAGAGAGTGGCTGCCTGCACCCAATGGTCCATAAACAAGGACATGGCCCCATGCGATGGCACAAAGGAGGGGCTGGCTGCCTGGGATGACTGCCAGGAAGAGCCAACCTTTGCAAAGTAAGCAGTTATGGCCACAGGTGAGTGGGGAAAGGATGTCCAGGTTCCAGCCACCTCCACTTTTTCTCCAAGCCCTGGTAAAGAACCCTAAAGGTCAAATTCCTTTAAAAGCACAGTTGGCTTCGGGAAAAGCTTTCTGTATTCAGGCCTCCTGGCAAGCAAAAGAATTGAATATGATGGACAAGAGGAGCAGAAGTTGGGTACCAGGATGTGAAGGCTGCTGATGCTCTCACTGTCTCTCGTTTGGATTTTAAGGTCTTCCTGCCTTGGGGTTGAGTGGATTTCTGGGTGCTTGTCACACAATGGTGGATGGGGAGCATTTTTATGAACTACCAGGTGCTCCACAGAGTGGTCTACTGTTATTGTTATTGTTATTGTTATTGTTATTGTTATTGTTATTAGTAGTATTAGCCTGTGGTTAATGTAGGGGCATAGTCAAGACTATAAATAGCAAAAAAATGTATATGAGCAACATTGGAAAAGTCCCCCTTCTTTCTGAGTCCTGTCATTTAATCTGAGGGAAAGGAAAAATATTCCTCCTCAGCTTATAAAACTACTATCTACTGAGCATTGGTGCTTGTCAGAAACTGGGAAAAGCATTAGATAGATAAATTAATGGAAATGATAAATAGATGATAGATAGATAGATAGATAGATAGATAGATAGATAGATAAGAAAGAGAAATTGTCATACTTAATCCTCTCAACAGCAGTAAGGAACCAGTATTATTATGTCCACTAGATGGATGAGAAAAACAGAACTTAGCAAGGTTAAATAACTTACCCCAAAGTCACACACTTATTAAGCTGTGGAGCTGGAATTCACACCCATACCTCTTTGAGGTAAGAGAAATACTCTTAATCTCTTCTCTCTGCCCATGAAGCATCCATTTAAGTCTGTTTGGTGCCTTTCACTAGACTGTGTTAGGTCCCAGGACAGACACAACTGAGGAACAGAAATGTCAAGCCAACCTACAGAAATGAAGACAAACATTCATCCAACCTACTGTGCCATGCACCAGCCAACAGACATCCCAGGGGTATGTTCTAAGCAGCAAATCAGACACTCAAGAGATTTGCTAATGCCAGACTTTGCTGGAGCCAGAAAGTGAGCAAGTGTCTCTCTTTTATTTTCCCCTTAGAGTACATGTCCATGGCCCCTGGAGAGCCAAAATTCAACTCAGTTCAACAGAAGTTTCCTAAGGACCTTCTTACTCAGTTTAAGCCCAGAGATAGTAGAGTAAGACCTTCCCAAAACACACTCACTAGTGGAGGAATATGACAAGGGACAGACACATCAGTGTGAGCCACACAGAATAGATGAACAAGGTGCTGAGGGCACAGGAGAAGGAGCAGTTGGGAAAGAGTGCCCAGAGGAGGTGATTTCTGAGCAGGCTTTGCAGCTGGCCAGAAGTTAGGCAGATGAGAGCCAAAGAGTACTCCAGGCAGACACAAGGTGGTGTGAAGGGGCATGGTCTGTTAAGGAAATACAATAGAAACTGTTTTATACCTCTGGAGCTTAATGCCTGACTATTAGGAAGAGATGAGGCTCAGAGATGAGCAGGGCCAGATGAGGAATGGCTATGGGCTACATTAGACTTCATGTTATAGGCACTGAAAAGCAAGGAGCTCATTCAGACTAGAGGGGAAAGAGGGTGTACTCATTTGCCAGGTCTTCTATACAAAGTGCCACACGCTTAAGGGTTTAAACAACAAAAATTTATTTTCTCACATTTCTGGAGGCCAAAGTGTCAGCAGGGTTGGTTCCTTCTAATGTCTCTCTGTTGTTGGCTTGTAGATGACTGCCTTCTGCCTTTGTCTTCACATGCTTTTTCTTCTGCACCTATGCATGTCCTAATTTCCTCTTCTTATAAGGACACCAGCCATAGTGGATTAGGGCCCACCTATATGACCTCATTTTAACTTAATTGCCTTTTAAGTGACCTGTCCCCAAATACAGCAACATTCTGAGATATTATGGGGTTTGAACTTCAACTATGAATTTGGGGTGGGGTAAGGACACAATTTGGCTAGTAACAGAGGGATAGTAAATAACAGGATTGGAGAAAAAGAGCCCAACAGAAAGTCATTGCTACAGTCTGGGCAACATGTTGTGAGGCCTGAATCAGAGCAATGGCTTTAGTCACCCCCCAAAGGAAGGGGCTGCTTGGAGAGCTGTGGTGTAGAGAGAGAATAAATAGGACATGCAAGGGGTCAATGGAAGGACTCCCTCAAAGTTGCACACACTTATAGAATCAGAGACTGGGTCGCCTACTTTAGAGAAGTTTCTCTAAAATATTGCTTTACCGGACTCCTTGGGACATTCTGGTATACATATATTCAAAGCACACACACGTGCAGTACAAATCATTTACTGAGGAAATCCTGCATACTGATTAGAGAGGTCATCTAGCATAGTGGAAAGGGCACCAGACCAAAAGTCTACTGGCCTGAGTTCTGGGGCTCGTTCTCCATTTTGTTAAGTCACTTCTGCTCTTTGGGCCTCAATTTTCTCCTCTGTAAAAAGAGAGGGTTGGACTAGACTGTCATTAAGGTGCTCTTAACCTCTGATAACCCATAAACCTATTACTGCATAAGGACCAGAGTGGGAACAAAAGTAGTGGGAGTAAAGGAGGCCGGAGGAGCATGGGGAGAAATGAGAAAAGGCGCAAGTCTTCCATTTGTCACACTGATGACACTCCAGGACAGTCTTACATATGATACACTCAGATCCAGAGGCCAGCCCAGCTCAGTGACACCCCAGCCTGACGTGAGTATTTCTATCAGCCACTTAAGAGAAAATATTCATTGCAATAAGTTAAAACTGGTACAACAAACCTATTTGTCTTATAACTTCAATTTCTTCAATGCTGATGACCTGAAAAGTTCTCCCCACCCAGCCCCTGTTCCCAGCCCCATTCTCTCTCCTGCACCAGTGTATCCTCCCATTTTCTGGTTTCAGTCAATAGTACGATCTTTGACTGCTCTCCACTATGCCCACATCAACAATCTGTACTTGAGTTCTATGGCTCGGATTTAGCAGAGGATCTTGCCTCTGGCCCTCCTCTGTCTTTCCTTCCAATGCTATCTCAATCTTGGAATTTTTCAACATCTTGACTGTAAAAGTTCAGTCTTCTCAGTTCCAGGGACTTGTACCCTCATGTAAAAAGGCAACAGAATCCTAACTGGATTCTTCCTCCAACTCACTTCCTTTGGTGCTTCCTAGCATTTTCTCACTCCTAAACCCAGTATCTCCTAGGCCCTACCCAACTGCCAAACTCAGCTAAGTGCCACCCAGGTCCTGAGCCAACGAGAGTTGCTGCTTTCTGGGGGAGTTTCCAGGGCAAGGAGGAGAAGGAAGTGAGAAGCACTGAGGGCTGGGTACAGCCACATGAACACTGGAAATCAGCCTCCCCATCTAATCTCCATGAGGTGTGCAGAGCCAGGTTCAGAGCTCTGCAGCCTGAATCTCTGGATTCTTCTCCAAGTTTCAGTTGGACAAAGACTTAGACTTGAACTCTGGCACAGTGTTTGATCTGCCTAATTACTCTCAGCATCTTCCCCTAGAGCAAGGGGAAAAACACCTTCTTCAGTCTTTTGCATCAATTTGTATGTGTCACCCTATTCCTGTACTGATGCTCAGCAAACAGGCAGAAACACAGCTCCCTTTACTGTAGTCCCATGCTCAGATCGAACCTCCTGAATATCAACATTGCCCAGAGCTGGCATAAATTTGTGATCATCTGGACTTAGTGATCTAGACTGCTTCCTGCTCCCAATACTTGCAGGGAATAACCCCTTCTATCTTGGTTACTTCGCTTCCTCCTTTTGTCATGCCACTTCTTTCCAGTTTCCAGTGACTCAGAAGAGCCTATGAGTTTAAGTCCAAACTTCTTGGCATTGAATTCAAAGCATAACATAGCCAGCCACCTGCTCTACCTGCTCAATCTCATCTTGCACTACTCCTCAACATGTTCTACTTCATCCAGGATTGGTTTAGGGGTTCCACCCAAGCTCTCCAAACTCAGTCCATAGTCAAGTCATTGCCCAGACTATGCTTGCCTATACAAACCCTCCTGCCTATATTTTCCTGCTAAGGAGAAGGATAGCCCACAGCTACTTGGCAGGTGAAAGGAGCTTAATCCAAAGGTTTTCCTGGGATCTTTGAGGGCAAAAAGTTCTACACAAATAAGAATAATGATTATTAGCACCAATCAAAATCTCAGAAGTTCGAATAGGAAACTATGTGGAAAGTATCAATAGCAAAAGTAAAATTTAAAAAGATGTGCAGAAATAGGTAGGTGTTGAGGTAATAGAGTTATCCATGTGTTTGAGTAAGCAGAAATTAGGAGTAAATAGAAACTATAAGTTAAGCAGACCACACAAAATAAAGAAATAATCTATAGAACCTCTGGTTGGTGTTTCTCCCTCTAAAAGAAAAACACTTCTCTTAACAGTTACCTAAAAGCAACAAGAAGAATAAGAAACAAACTCCTTCTTTGATCAAGCTAGCAAAGACATATAAATTTAGACATGGCACATAGCCGAGGTGCAGAAGACATTATGAGAGCTTCTCTGACACAGACCTCAGGTGACACTGGCCAAACCCAGCTTTCCAAGGGAACTGCCATGCCCCAGGGTCAAAAAAAAATAACAATTCCTGTTGTTAGGAATAATAAGGACAGATATGTGGGCTGGCAGTGGGATCTTTCCTGAACTTATTTTAACATGAAATAAAAATAACAAAGGTGGGGCTGATGATGAGTCATGCAAAGAAGTCCTATTTGCAGAAAGCAGTCTCTCAGTGAGGTGGCACAGGGGACAGAAGTTCCATATTGTGAGCACATCTGCAGCTGTCACTGTCAGTTGGCTGGAGAGAAGTAAAGTTTAAAAGATCTCACTCACACTCATGTCCCGATAGGAAAGTCCTGGTAGCCTGCAGTATGGCCATGCTCTCCCTCTTCCACTCCAGAAGCTCATACAACTAGTACAAGAAGAATCTACTTTGTGCAAATACGAATGCATAATCAAAAAGAAACTACCACAGAAGCTATACAGTAAAGATACTGCAATTTAAAAAAGAGAAAAAGGAGGAAACAGAGAGATAAAAATACTCACCAGAAATATATTGCCATAGAAAAGATGAGCAGACATATCACCATGAACATGTTTAAGCTTAATGAAACAATTACTTCTACAAACCAGGAACACACACAAAAAATGATACAAATTTTCTGAAAAATACATATGACGAGACAAGCAAAGGATATAAATCATAAAAAGGAAGAGCTCAAGAAATAAGTGAAAGAAAAGTGTAAAACCAACCACAGACACTACTCAAAGCATAGGAAAGGATGTAGAAAAGAAAATAGAAAATGGTGAAAAAAAGATAGTAGAAATTAATAAGACATTAAAAAAGATTGAGAGAGAAAATGGCAGATATGATAGACAAATATATAAGTTATCATGTCCCTACAAAGAGAACTGATATTTAAAGATATAATTTATAAGAAATTTTCAAAATAAAAAAGAACTAAGTTACAAATTAAAAATGTCTACTGTATCCCAGGAAAACACTGGCAAAGAATGATCAATATAGTAAAGATTCTGGACTTCAAAGGCAAAGAATCCTTTGGAACACCCAGCCCAAAAGGTCAAGTTGCCTAAAAGAGAGAGAAAAAATATCAGGATAACCTCAGGCATCACCACAACTTTATTTGATGCAAAGAAATAAATAGTGTTACCTAAGGTGCTATATCCAGACAAACTGTCAATTAACTATATAGGCAACATTTATGAAAATGAAAGAACATGAGAACCTCCATCTCCTGAGCCTAAATAATCTAGAAGAGGATAATTTCAAGCCAATCACAATATGAGTGGGAGAAAGTATAGCAGAAACACTGGGGTGACACTGCTAAATCCATGTACATGGGGATAGGCCATGACTAAAGCAACGTGGCAACAATGGTTATAGAACCAAATACAAAGGTCATAAAACTTGGTAATGTAGAAATTTTATAACTAGCAAAATTTGGCTCAGAGAAGGTAGAAAATAGTGTTTGTATGCTGATAACATTTTTGGTTTTAGTCAAAGACGTTTAAAGCTAATAAAGTGACAGACATACACATATGTGAACACATAAAGGTACAAAAGGGAAGTATTAAGAAAATTAGTAATAATATATTCAATGAAAATAATGTGATTGGGAAAGTTTGGATTCATGGAAAATATAACAATTTTGTCATTCTTGGAAAAAGTAGTCAATAGATACTAAGAAAATATAGAGATTTACATAAAAGGTAATCACTGCAGGGTGGGGAATAAAAGTCTTTCAAATTATTAGAAGAAATATACACATAAAAACCAACCAAATGAAAGAGAATATAGAGTAAAAGATTGAAAAAAAAAAAACAAGTGAAGCAGCAATAAAACCAGAAAGTATAACATAAAACTTGATTTAAAAGGAAGAAAATTGAGAACAAACGTGTCTGTCATATTAATTTATGTGAATGGGATCATTTTACCTACTGAAATATTTTACTCCGAGACTGGCCCAAATTTCTTCTACGTCTTAGAACACAATTAGTTAGAGAGGTTGAAAACAAAAGAATGAACAAAGATATAACATGCAAGAACAAACAAAAAGAAAGGAGCACCGTTTTTGTAGCTGAAAAGACAAAATTTGGGGCAGGGAGTGGGGATGTAGAGGGTCACAAAATAAAAAAGGAGCTCTATCCCCAATGATAGACTCACAATTATGAATATTTGTACTTCAAATACCATCACATCATTATCCTTAAAGCACAACTACAGGATGTGCAAGGAATAACATTCATAGTCAGAGATGGTAGCTGACCACCCAGCCCAAGGCAGATGTAAACAAAAAAATTACTAAGGAGGCAAAGGAGCAAATAATCAAATTAATAGCTATTCTAACTGATACTCTGAAAATAATACATTTAATACCCTAAAAACAAGATTTAAAAAACTGAAAATATTAGGCTACAAAGATAACCTCAATATACTCCCCAAAACAGAAACCATACAAATAATATTCTGGGCTTATAATATAATAAAATAAAAATTTTGAAATAAAATTCTTATCATTCAGAAATTTTAATCCTTTTTCTTAAACAGCACTTGGGACAAAGAGGAAACCAAAACTGAAATTGGAAATTCACTTTAAATAATCTTCATGAAAATAACATGTCATAGTCTATACTAAAAATGTGTATGTTCATCAGTAAAAATAAAAATAAATTAATTAAGCATGCAACTCAAGAAGTTAGAAAAAAGACAACAAATTCAAGCTAAGGAAAGCAAAAAGAAGATATTAGTTGTATGAAGCACAATACAATGAATTTAATTACAACTGTAGAATATATATACATATATCCAAGATGCTGATTCTACTTAAAAAATAACAGTAGATGTAATAAAAGAGAAAAACCATTCGCTAACATTATTAAATCAAAGGGAGGAAACTGAAATATCCAAAGTAATTATATGGGAAAATAACCATAGAAACCAATAAAGTTTAACACATAGTATGATACTATCTTGCTCATCACTATGTCAAATAGTTTGAGAATGGGGATGAAAAAATAAATTTAAGAAAATTCTAAATTGCCAAAAGTAACAATAGTAAAGTTACACAATCTAATGATTCATTGCTACAGAAAAATAAAGACAATTGTCAAAGAGCTACCCCCCACCAAACAAGCATCAAACCCAGACAGTGTCCCAGGAGAATTCTAACACACCTTTAAAAAATGGGTAGTTCTGACGCTTTGTAAACTTTATGAAAATGTACAAAAATAACTTACAATGATTTTTTGGGAAAATAGTATAACAGTAACCACAATGAGGTATCACCTCACACCTGTCAGAATGGCCATTATCAATAAATCAACAAACAAGTGCTAACGAACATGTGGAGGAAAGTGAGCCCTAGTGCACTGTTGGTGGGAATGCAGACTGGTGCAGCCACTGTGGAAAACAGCATGCAGTTACCTCAAAAAAATTAAAAATGGATCTGCCTTATGACCCATTGATTCCACTTCTGAGTATTCACCCAAAGAAACCCAAAACACTAATTTGAAAGAATATACGCACCTCTGTTCCCTGCAGCATTATTTACAATAGCCAAAATATAAAAGCATCCCAAGAATGGATAAAAAAGTTATGGTATATTTACACAATGAAATATTACTCAGCCATAAAAAGACTAAAATGCTACCATTTATAACAGCATTAGTGGTCCTAGAGAGTATTATGCTAACTGAACGAAGTTAGAGAAAGACAAGTACCATATGACTTCACTTATATGTAGAATCTAAGGAACAGAAGAAACAAACAAGCAAAACAGAAACAAACTCAAAGATACAGAGAACTGGCTGGTAGTAACCAGAAGGGGGGTGTTTGGGGTGCACTGGGTAAAGAAGGCAGAAGGATCAAGAAGTGCATATGGCCTGGCTGGTGTGGCTCAGTGGACTGAGTGCCAGACTGCAAAGCAAAGGGTCGCTGGTTCGATTCCCAGTCAGGGCACATGCCTGGGTTGAAGGCCAGGTTCCCAGTAGGGGGCACAATAGGCAACCACACATCAGTGCTTCATTCCCTCTTTTTCTCTCTCCCTTCCCCTCTGTCTAAAAATAAATAAATAAAATCTCTTAAAAAATAAATTCATGATGCCATTTTTGCCTGACACATATGTTCATATGTCAAAAAGTTGAAAATCCTTGTGAAGGAAAAGGTGCAGAGACGCCGTTTTATCAGTTTGTTTGTTTGTTTGTTTTTCTGCTGGTGGGAACATAAGTTGATAGAGCCTCCACAGGGCTATACTCAGGGATCTTTTGACTCTGGGCAAGTTTCCTTCCCTGAGAATTACTAGCACTATCTCTTAGGATTATTTTCAGAATTTAAAGGAATGGCATATGCAAACTAGCACAGTGCTCAATACAGTAATACTGACACCCCTCACAGGTTGGCCAAGCACCAACTCGGCCCTGGTTAGCTCAAAGAATGTTCTACCCATGGCAAACTTGTCCAGATCTTCTGCTCTCTGGGGCGGAGCCTTTCCTCCTCCCAGAGTGGGAGGCAGGAACTGGTGTCTAGCTTCTGCCAGGATATTAAAGAGCAAGAAAGTCAGGCCAATGACTTGCTTTGAGGGCAAAGGAAGAACTGCTACCGCAGTGAAAAGGCCTGCGCCACCAGGATTTGTCAGGGGTAAATGGTGCTTCTGCATTTCCCTGGACCAGAAATGGCTCATGTGGAAGGGAGAGAGCCATCTGAAGCCATTTTGCATCCTACACAAGATGGGCACCCTCTTGATGAAAACGGGGAGCTCTGGGGAGGGGTGACAGCTGGAGGAAGGCCCATGTAAGAAAGTTGCGGTCACAGAGGAGCCTGTGAGGAACACACAAGAGAAGGAGTCTGCTTAAATATCTGCTAGGTACAGAGAGCACAGATCTTGGTGCCAGGGAGAGTTTCATCAGGAAAGCAGAACCGAGGTGAGTAAGGTGGAATTAGACCTCACACAATTGTGTCAGCTGGTAAAGGAGTCTATGGCAGGTTATTGCCTCTGTCTGATGTTGGGCCTGAAGTCACCAAAGGTCATGAAGCAAGGGAGAACAAGGGCAGCCTGGAGCTTATGCCCGTCTCTCTGTGCCTCCAAATCAAGACAAGCTACAGAAGAGCTGTAGCTCCTGCCACAAAGCCACACACACCTGGCCCAGGACTCAGAAAGCACAGAGGAGACCCAGTGGTAGCTGCAGCCTGGCCCAAATGAGGCAGGCAATAGATTGCCACCAACATGGGTGAGCTACAGTGGCACCTGGGTCCATGCAGTGACCTTCCCAGCATAATGGTTGCTGCTTTCCTTCTGTCTTCCAAATCTTGCCCAATTTTCTCTTGTAGACAATCCTAACCCAGAATCAATCCGGGAAAGAAATTCTGGGAAACTGAATTCTAGCTAAGCTAGGGTGACACAGTGTAAATCAACCCACTGTCTTCTGATGGCATTATTCAGGGAAGAACTTTCTCCCCTCCTCAGCCTCCCTCCCTGCACCCTTACACCTGACGGGCCAGTATCTCATCTGGTGACTGGAACAAAGCAAGCTGGAAGTGGAAAAGAAGCTGAACCCATCTTTTGCTTTAGGAAAGGCAGCTGAACCCACCTCCCTCAATATTCTGCTGGAAATCTGGTGCTGGCCACAGACCTAACCAAAAATATAAAGTATCTGGACATTATCCTACATAAAAATTTAACAGACTTTGACATAGAAAAATTATTGACTACTAAAAAGTCAAACAGTAAAATAAATGAAGAATATTATTCCAAAATTAATCCATCAACTCAATATAATTATGAACAAAATTTCAACAGGATTGTTTAAAATTAGTTTTTAGTTTATTACGAATGGATCTGAATTTTTTTCTGCATATTAATTATTTAGTTATTTAACTTCCTCCTTAGAGAAATGCTTGTTGATATGATTGCCTTCTTTCTTAAGAGTATTACTGGGTTTTTCACAAAGACAAAAATCACATGATTGTATCAATAGATGCGGAAAAAGCATTTGATAAGGTACAGCACCCATTTATGATAAAAACACTCAGCAAAGTGGGAATAGAGGGAACATTTCTCAACATAATAAAGGCCATATATGAGAGACCTACAGGCAGCATCACACTCAATGGGCAAAAACTAAAATCTTTTCCACTAAGAACAGGAACAAGACAAGGTTGTCCACTTTCACCACTTTTATTCAATATAGTATTGGAAGATTTAGCCACAGCAATCAGACAAGAAAAGGAAATAAAAGGCATCCAAATCGGAAAGGAAGAAACAAAACTGTCCTTGTTTGCAGATGACATGATAGTGTACGTAGAAAATCCTATAGACTCTACCAAAAAACGGCTTGACCTAATAAACGAATTTGGCAAAACAGCGGGATACAAAGTCAATATCCAGAAATCAAAGGCATTTCTGTACACCACCAGTGAAACAGCAGAAGCAGAAATCAAGGAAAAAATCCCATTTGAAATAGCAAAAAGAAAAATAAAATACCTAGGAATAAACCTAACCAAAGAGGTAAAAGATCTGTATTCAGAAAACTATATACCACTGAGGAAAGAAATCAAGGAAGACACAAACAAATGAAAACATATACCATGTTCATGGATAGGGAGAATTAATATCATTAAAATGTCCATACTACCCAAAGCAATTTACACATTCAACGCGATACCTATTAAAGTACCGATGGCTTATTTCACAGACATAGAACAAACACTTCAAAAATTTATATGGAGCCATAAATGACCCCGAATATCTAATGCAATGTTGAGAAAGAAGAGTAAAGTAGGAGGGATCACAATACCTGACACTAAACTATACTGCAAGGCCACTGTAATCAAAACAGCTTGGTACTGGCATAAAAACAGACACATGGACCAATGGAACAGAACAAAGAGCCCAGAAATAAACCCAAGTCTCTACAGTCAATTGATATTTGACAAAGGAGGCAGCGACATAAAATGGAGTAAAAAATAGCCTCTTCAACAAATGGTGCTGGGAGAACTGGACAGCTACATGCAAAAAAATGAAACTAGAACACCAACTTACACCCTATACAAAAATAAATTCAAGATGGACAAAAGACTTAAATATAAACCATGACACCATTAAAGTACTAGAGGAGAACATAGGTAGGAAAATCTCAGAAATATCACGCAAAAACTTTTTTACAGACATGTCCCCTAGAGCAAGGGACATAAAGGAAAGAATAAACAAATGGGACCTCATCAAAATAAAAAGCTTCTGCACTGCTAAAGAAAACAGTATCAAAATAAAAAGACAATCAACTCTATGGGAAAACATATTTGCCAATGATACCTCAGACAAGGGCTTAATCTCCAAAATATATAAAGAACTTACACGATTATACTCTAAGAAGACAAGCAACCCAATTAAAAAATGGGCAAAGGACTTGAACAAACACTTCTCCAAGGGGGACATACAGAAGATCCAAAATCACATGAAACGATGTTCAATATCACTAGCTATCAGAGAGATGCAGATTAAAACCACAATGAGGTACCACTCCACACCAGTCAGAATGGCCATCATAAGCAAAACAACAAACAACAAATGTTGGAGAGGTTGTGGAGAAAAGGGGACACTAGTGCACTGTTGATGGGACTGCAGACTGGTACAACCACTGTGGAAAACAGTATGGAACTTCCTCAGAAAACTAAAAATGGATCTGCCTTTCGACCCAGCAATTCCACTGCTGGGACT
>PVIA01014364.1:0-27392 GCA_004024845.1 Tonatia bakeri
GGGGGAGGGTGGTAATGGGAGGGAGGTAGGGAGGGGGGGTGAGAGGGCTTGATTGGGAGTAAGGGGAAGAAAACTGTACTTGAACATTCATTTAAATAAAAAAAAAGAAAAGAAAGGGGAACCCTTCTGCACTATCGGTGGGAATGCAGATTAGTGCAGCCACTGTGGAAAGCAGTATGGAGATACCTTAAAAAACTAAAAATGGATCTGCCCTTTTACCCAGCAATCCTAGTTCTAGGAGTATATCCAAAGAATCCCACAATACTAATCTGAAAGAACATAAGCACCCCCAGGTTCATTGCAGCATTATTTACAATCACCAAGATATGGAGTCAGCCCAAGTGTCCATCAGATGAGTGGATAAAACTACTATTGGACGTTTATACAATGCAATACTATTGGAGTGTAAAAAAAGAAAATTTGACGCTTTGCAACAATGTGAATGGACCTGGGAAACATGATGCTAAGTGAAATGAGCCAGTCAGAGAAAGACAAACACCATATGATTTCACTCATATGTGGAGTCTAGTGAACAAACCAAACTAATAAGCAAAACAGAGACAAACGCATAGAGAACAGGACGCCAGCCATTGGAGGAGGAGGTTAGGGCGTGGAGGGACTGAGCAAAAAGGGAGACGGGCTCATGGACACGGACAACAGCGTGGTGATTGCAGTGCAAGGGGGTCACAAGGAGTTTCAATGGTAATGGGAAAAGTACAATAATTTTTTTAAAAAAATTATTCCAAACATATGGAAAACATGATTCCTTAGGTTGAAGGAACATGCCAATATTTGAGGGGAAACAAATAAAAACAAATCCACTCCTGAACACACAGTAGTAAACCAGTAAACACTCAAGATATTTGGCAACTACTAGAGGGAACAAACCTTGAAATGCTGATTGTCTTTGCTTATGAAAACAACGCAAGCCACTGGGTTATTCAAAATCATTCTTCATAGTTAGGGCTTATATTTATAATTATATCAGATTATTTCTAATATATGGAGAATTAAAAACAACTGAAGTTATACCATGGGCTTAATAATGGACAGATTTTGGTTTAATTGCAATCATCCTGCCTAACTCTTTAACAGAACCCTTTGTCCCTTAAACCCATGCTGATGTTGACAGCACTGTGTGGTTTTGTACACAAGTCACTGGCTGCATCCCTAAGCCATGTTCATCATCACTGTCCCTGAGTCTCAACTTATTTGATCTTTGACTAAAAGCTTTTTGAGGGAGGGTGAGACAATTCAATGTCTGGATTTACCGAAAGGAATAGTCCTTTAAGATCAACATGTCTATTTTAGAATCCAACACCCTATAGAAGACTCTACCTGCTCCTTTCCCCACTGAACCTCTCCTTAATGTTTCACACAAACGGTCACTCTCTCCCTTGTTTACCTTTCTGCCTCAGACTGCTGTTTCCTTCTCCCCCTCTTCAGGGAACCCACCTGTGACCTGTATTACCTTGGTGGAGTATTAATAGGACATCAGAAAGTACTCGTGGAAGTAAAGGCAGATGTGAGGGTGAAAAGAAAGATCATATCTAAATTCTAATTTTTTTAGTATGGTATATAGAATTCTGCCTCATCTCAGATCTCATTTTCTATCTATCTTTTTCCTCCTTGAGGGTCAACCACTCAAAATTGTTTTTCCCTAAATTAATAATGCTGACACAAAATAAATGTAGGTTCAATAAAGGTTGTTAAACAAATAGCTGCCTGAAGCCTAGTGCTCTAGCTATAAAAAAAAAAAAAAAATACAAACAAACCTGTACATAAAAGATCTACCAAAGAAAGTCTTCCTGTGGGCGGACCTGGCTCATCCCTCAGGACTGTGGGTCCTGTTTTGCGGTGCCAGGGCTGTGGGGTGAGCCTCACAGCTGGCACATACAATTGTGTGTTTACTGTGGTAGGAAGTCAAGAAATACTACACTCCTACTTCTTTTTTTAGACAGAATAAGCATTATACTTAGAGGAGCTGTGGTTCCTAACTTCCAATTGGGATTTTTTCTTAAGATGTTAGGTGGAGACTGATATTTTCCATCCAAGAGTTGGACACAAACACACCAAGAAGCTGGATTTCCTCTTTCCCTCTTCTTCCCCCCCCCCTTTTTCCTTCCCCCTTCCCTCCCTTCCCTCCTTCTTTCCTTCCCTCCCTCTTCTAAGTTCTAATTTTGGAGTTGGCAGGCTAGAGAAAACACCTTATCATTTTTGAACTCCCAGATATTTCTGGAGAATACTGAACAGATAACAAACCCCTAGATGCCTTCCTGCTTCATTCTCCTTTTGCATGTTGCTCCTTGGACATTAGCATTCCATACAGATTTTCTATTGCAATTCTTTATTTTTGGCCACAGCCAACCCCACCTACACCCCACACCTGTTTCCATTGGTACACAGAATGCAGACAGAAAAGACATTTAATTATGTTCTCTTTTGAAAATGGGGAATGACATTTATATTGTCCCATAACACAGCTATAAAACAAACTTTAGAAATGAACAGACTCAGGTGAATCTCATGACCTGAGCAAGGGCCAAGATGACAGGGGGTGGCTAATCCAGGGCAGAAACAGACTGCAGGGCCAAGAGGCCCTTCTATGTCCTAGGTCACTGTGAATCAGACAGAGTTTAGACTGTAATAACTAACCTGTTTCCTTTCTAACCTATGGCCTTTTTCTAGGAAAAACAATCACAGAGTCACCTTCTTTCCACAAGCCTGACTGACATGCCCGAGTCCCGGATCTCACAGAGGAAGAGGAGGTGGGGTCTTTGCCTCTCTTCTCACCCCTACCTCTCAAGTCACCTGCTAAGGAGAGCGTCCAGGCTTGTCACCAGTGACTCAGAGAAAGAGGACGTGGACCCAAAAAGCAGCAAATTTCCTGTCATCCTGGGGCTTAATGCTACATTCCTAAAGTGGCCTTATTTCTAACAACCACTCACCCACTGCCACCATCTCTTCCCAAACTACTCTCTGCAATTCTGTTTTCTGCTTCCCCTGATATCTTTCTCTGGTTTCTCCTTTGGCAAAAACTAAATGTAAGAATGCTCCATGTAATAAGCCTCGCCTTGGATTTTGCCATCAGGGCTTTCCTCTTATGTCTGGGAATTATGGAGAGGAGGAGGTAATTGTTTATGCACATTTTCTGGATAACCTCAAGAATCTGCACATTTTAAGTTTAAGATACAGAATATGAGTCATCTCAGAAGGATATGCCTCTCAATGTGGCCTTATTTGTAGCAGACCTGTTTTTGAAGAAATGTGTCATTTAATATAGCTTTGCAGAGAGATTCACTGAAACTCCAAGATTTCCTGGCACAACTGATAATACTGCTGTAATCAGTGATAAACAGAGTTGAGGCCTCTTGAGAGCAGAAGCTTGAAACATACTAATGTAATTGCTTTTCACCTAAGTGAAACCCTTATCTTTATTTACAGTAATGCTTCTGCCTCCAGACCCCCCAACACAGCCAGATTCTCTGCTGATGCAGAATTGTGTAATTTCCTCCCACCCAGCTCAGAGAGCGCTCTGGCTGCTGATGCTCCCAGCTCCTGGAAATCTGTTTTGACATCACAGTTCTTGGCTTAGAGCTTACGAGCTGTTCTTTTTAGCTGGAAGTGAATAGTGTTCCTAATGCAATCTTGTTCTTTTCACGGAAACACAGTGTTGAATCTTCTCTTGCCTCCTTCTGAGAAATGAGGGAAGATCCTCCTATAACCAAGGACACCAGGGGAAAGATGCAACTGAGAGAGGGATATGCTTCAAGGAAATTTGAAGGAAGGAAGAGAGTCGGGCTCTCTTCCTAAAGAAGCAGTTCCAATCAGGGCACCTGGACCTGGCAGTGAGCAGGCGTTGTCCACGCCCCAAATCTGAGAGACCCACCATCTCCCCCCTACAGCAGCTCCCACCCAAGCACCCCACTTCCTCAGAAATCAGACTCTATAACCCACATGGGTTTGGCTCTACTATGACTATAACCCTGCCTGTCCACTTTTTTCTATTTTACTTAATTTATCCTTGTCAGTGTTGTTCATTTGACTATGAAACATATTATTTTAATCTTCCGGGCATTCAATTTTTTTTTCCAGTGTGTCATTCAGAAACCTGGACCAAAATGTTTCCAAAGGCAAGACTGTTCTGTGCTGCTTTCCTGTAGCCCCCTGGCCACAGTTAGGCTGATGAAGAGATAGTGGTATTCTGGTAAACTCACTCTCTGGAGAGAAAATCTTCCTAATGTGCACTGATCTCGGGTGTGAATACCCTCACCCTAGCTAAACTGAAGCTATCAGAGTGGAGTCACTGAGTGTAGAATTTGGGAGAGATGTGCACAATCAGCTCTTCCCAGGGAGTACAAGCTGGCTAGAGCAAGCCGCGTCTCACCCTACTTACAGCGATCTTCTGGGATTAAATCATTACACCGTAGAAATGTGAGGAATTCAAGTTGTAGGTGTTTTCCCAAACTTAATTAAACAATTCCTCCCCCACTTCATCCCGACCCTTCATGTGTGGAGGGATGGTATCAGTAAAGAAGTTAACCATAAGAGTGGAAAGTAACATGGAGTCTAATTAATTTTATTTTATTTTTTCTTTCTGTTAGGCAAACACTTTCTTGTGGTAAAGCTGAATCTATAGAGTGATGGAGTACCCTTCCCTCAACCCCTTACCCTGACTCCACGAATCCTATGTCACCTTCCTGTTTTAAGCTCCATTGATCGAATGTGACATTTTAAAGATAGCCATGACTTTGCAACATTCCTCCCATGGAGAGGCAAGATCGTTGTCCCTCCTGCTGTACAACTATTTGCCCATAGACTATGGCAGAAGTGATGCTCTACCAGTTTCTGAACCTGAGCCTTAAGAGAATAGCAGCTCCCATTTCCTGGCTCTTGGAAATACTTGCTCTTAAACCCACCTGCCACTCGATGAGGAAACCCAAAGGGCCCCACGGATGGATGGATCTGTGCAGAGGAAGCAGGGGCCCTGCCTAGCTGGTAGCCTCTACTGACTGAACTCCCAGTCAGTAGCCAGTACCTGTTACTCAGTTACGTGAGTGAAACCTCTTAGAAGCAGATCTTCCAGCCCCAGGTGAACTGCTCCAGCTGAAGCCACATGAAGCAGAGAGGAACTGTCCCCAACCATCTTGACCACTCTGCACATTCATGAGCAAAGTGATTGAACATTGTTTAAAGTCACTAAACATTAGGAAGGATAATCAGAACATTGATCAGCATACCCCTCTCTTTCTCTCACTACCCTACCACAATTAGCACATGAAGTATTATCTGCCTGGACTGAAGCTCTTCCCCTTCCCACTCGTCTTCAGATCTAATTCATATCGATCTTTGGGAGGTCTTTCCAGTGTCACTTCCTCTCTTCCCCAGCCCTCCTCCACTGCATCTGGGTTAAGTGGCCCACCTCTCTGTTCTGTAACTCGAGCGTCACTCACCATGCTGTTCAGATCTGCACCACTTACTGGAAACTGTAGGGCCCAATGTGTTTTGGGACTTACACTTTTCATCTTTTAGAAAGGTGATGTGGCGCATATAGTGGATAATATATAAACTGCATTTGAGTCTATAGCAGCACCAAATAATCAAAAGCCAGTGGGCTAAGTAAAAACTATAAACAGGAAAAATAAATAGGCTTTAAGAATTACAGCTAAGACATGGTGGATCAGTATTCTATATTCTAGATCAATTATCTTTCCATTCCACAGGGCATCGAATCCTTTGAAGACAGAACGTGCTGCCTACATCCAGCTCCTCTGCCTGACACATGATAAGGTGCTGAATTTTTCACACACATTACAAACACACGACACAGATACACCACCACCACAGGGGTTATTGACACAAACTGAATTTCTGGAACCATCTTTGTTTCTGTAAAGCACACTGAAGCAGAAAACACCTTGTACCTGTCGCCTTGGACTTATTTGGATCAATGGTGTAAACTAAAAGCTCTCTGCTTAATTTTAATATTTGGTAAGGTGGTTTGGCTGTGAAAGGAAATAAGATTGCCACAAAGTGCTAAATAATAAGATTTAAATAAACTGCTAGAAAACAAAATCCATGATATATCTATAGGACAGTAATTTTCAACCACTGTGTTCAAAGAATTTTTAAAATGTGTAATATCTGACTATTTAGATATGACTTTTTCCTTAGATTGTGTCAAATTAAAAAATGACAACAGCCAACATAACAATAGCCATTCAGTGTGAATGAAACCAAATCATTCCTATGTTGTATCAGACCAGCAGAAAATGTAGTTTTGGCGTGCCACAGAATTTTAGTATTTAATTTGTGTGTGCTGTGAGATGGAAAATGTTGAAAATTGCTGCTATAGGATAAAAAACTTGTTTCACATCCCATATGCTACTTAGACTTCGTTTGCTACTTATGAATTACATAATTACTTCAAATCAAAAACTGTGTTTCATTTGAGTTTGTGCCTTTCAGTAGACAAAGCATCAATAATAGCACATTAGATAATTCTCTCAAATTACTAAGATTACAAAAGAAATTATTTCATTACCTCTGACTCCTCTGCTCAGTTGGATACGTGTCATCTGTGTCTAAGGGAAGACAGTGAATTTTTACCACTTGAGAACGAACCATGGCAACACACACCCTGAAATGTGCAAGGTCATCAACTGCTTAAATATTAGCCTGTTTACTCAACTGAGATCACCTTTCCATATGATTGACACTTGAATTGTTTAGTGACAAAGCTGTGTCAATCTTTTAATTAAATTCATTTTTTTAATTATCTGAAGTACAAATAAGACATGAAAGAAAAGGAATGAAGAATTACAGATCTTAAACATTTCCAACTTCCATTTATGTCTGAATAAATTTGAGGAATTGAATGGAAGGGAAGACGGTGCACACTACCATAATTAAAATGGGTTCTGTCTGAGCTTCTTCTGACACAGGGCAGATCACAGAGCTAGGTTTCTTTTTACAGTCTTTATGCAAATTGTAGAAGAAAATCACTCATAGCCCATACCTGGCTTGCAAAATCAGATAAATGAAATAGCATCCTTGACACATTGCCAGTTTCATATAGTAATACATTATATTTGGGTTCTAGATAGAGCTTTGGACTTCATTATAATCACATAAAATTGAAGTGTTTTTTTATGATTTAGGAATAGCTTTTTAATTTACATCAAACAGCTCTTTGAGAGCAGGCTTATTTTTTTTCAATGCCCGTTGAACATAGAGGTTTTTAGTTTAGTTCAATAAAAAGAAAAAAATCAGTCCTGGAAATGGTTTCTATAAAATCGTGAGTACTAAATGTCAGGCCTACATGACCCTGAAGTGAGACCAGGATGGACATGACACTGTTCACGGAAAGACAGTTCAGAAAGAGGCTTCACTTTCTCTGCTCCGCTCGGTGCTGGGTGCCTTGCCAGACATCATGCGTGATTTCTGTCATCAGCAACCTTTGTGTCTGAGTACAATTTCTTCCTTTCTCTGTTTTATTTCATTTTACTTCTAGATTTCTATTTGTAGAATTTCAGTAAAACTTTGAGTTAGCGGTAATTTAGGAAATGACGGAATCCTGGCTGGTTATTATTCTGGATGCTACAATCTGAAGCTGTTGGTTTTCCCACTTGAATTTTTCTAGGATGAGGAACTGCCTGTGTGACTGCATATATAGCCCTTCACTGGCCGGGCTCCCTGTTGTTCACCTCCCGCAGACAGGTCGCGGTCTTTGGCCTCACCATGTTAACCTCAGGACCTAATTGTCCAGACATTCCTAGATGCTTTAGCCAGCACTACTCATTACAGAGTCAAATAGAATAACAGTATACATGAAGAAGTCCTATAGAAGGAGAAAATCAATAGAAGTGATAACTCTTGAAATCAGTTAATGAAAGGGATGAATCAAAGATGAAACTAATGTCTCAAAATTGAGCTTAACAAACTCTTGTCGTGAGAGGTATTTATCAGTCTGATGGAAAGAGCTGGAGGAGGACACAGTCTTATGTCTACTAGTGAGTCTGTACCATATTCTTTCACAACAGTCATATAAAATATACAGCTTATATGGCTAGAAAGGCCAGATAGGAAGGTCAATACACTTGAAAAATGTGAACTTAATCCTTAGAATCTTAAAATTTGAAGCGTTCAAGCTTCTTCCTTGAAAATCCCACTTGTCCACAAGTATCTCTTTCCCACAGAGTACTGACTTCCTTTGCTGGTAAAAGCATAGTCACCCGAGGGATCTCAAGAGTAGGGAGATGGCAACAGAAGGTGGATTTCCTGATCACTCCCATGGTGGCTCCAGCATGCAGCCCAGAAGACCTGCTCATCAAAACAGGGAACGTGGCTTTGCAATTTGAAGATGAGAGTAGCCGAGATCACCTGCTCTTCTGGGGTTCTCGCATTAATTACATTGCCCTCTGTGACATCACATTAACAACTTGGAATTTCTCCAGCTGCAGAAGGCTCATGGGTTATTTTTGCATGTGTGTGGCCCCAAAACAAGTTGTAGCCATGCCCAGACAGTGGCTGCAGTAGCAGGGGGAATGGGCCACACACTTTGATGTCTCTAATGTAAATAAAACAATTGTCATCATTTTCAAGTTCCAGATTTGTGGATAGTTTCTGAGCATAAAATGTTTCTATTTGTTAATGTGCATTAGAACTCTCCAGAGAAACAGAACTAGTGGGATGTATAATATATAGAAAGAGATTTATTATAAGGAATTGAATTATGGAGCCTAAGAAGTCCTGACAGCTGCAGTCAGCAAGCTGGAGACTCAGGGGAGCCGACGGTGTAGTTTCAGTCTGGAGGCTGGCAAGCTTGACACCCAGCAAGGTTCTAGTGCCAGTCCAAAGGCAAGGAAAACCTGTGCATTCCAAAGGCAAGAAAGGTTTTAGTACCAGTCCAAAAGCAATAAAAAACTGGCATCCCAGCTCAAGGCAGTTGGGCAGAAGAAAAGAGTCAGACAGCCCTTTGTTCTAGTCAGGCCTTGAGCAGATTGGAAAGGCTCACCACATTAGGGAGGGCAATGAGCTTGATATTAAAATTCATTGAAAAACTCCCTCATGACACATCCAGAATGATGTTTGACCAGTGTGGGGCCATCTCATGGCCCAGTCAGGTTGACACATAAAATTAACTATTACAGTTAGTATTCCCATTCGATAAGTTACTTTTGGTAAACAAACATTATCTAGTCAATGTCATGGCCACCATCTTCCTATTATGAAGCCCTCTGGAAATTGGAAACATGATTAGAGTTAGTGAAGTCCACTATTACCATCAATACTGTGATTAAGAAGAGCTGAGAAACTGGAACTTGGAGGGAAAGTCAGAAGTCATGTCTAAGACTCCAGAAAAAAGAGAAATCATTGTAGCCTCAACAACACCTTAACCAGACCAAATTAAGCAAAGGTAAGAGTTTTAAACCCTCAGTTACATTCCCAGAGACTGGGTTAAAAACTAAAAATTCTAGAATTGATATGAAATATGCTTGTCAGCTAAAGATCCAAACACAAGGCTACCTTAGCATCCTTTTACTGCCTTTACGCATTTACTGAATACAGGAATCATATTGTGGCTTTAAGGAAATTTGTAAGTTATATCATAGTTTCATTCCCAAGAAGTTTCTTCTCTCCAAATCAATAGGACAAATAACACTGGCAAATCATTTGCTAAATATATTGAATATCACCCTTGGCATGGGGAAAAATAGTGAGGACACCATCTATTTATTTGTAATGTGTCATGCAAATGATGCCTTATATCAAGCATACAAATTAGGTTGTAGCTTCTTAGACTCACTCCCTTTTAAAGAGTAAGTCATACAAGCAATTCTCATCTTTGTTATGTAATGTGTCCTTAAAGTATATTTAAAAAGTGACATATTCAAAGTCAAAGAGAAGAACTTTGTGTGTTTGTATGTAGGTTACTTCCCTGAAACTAAAACCTTATAAAAGTCAATAATATTTTGCTTTTTAGAAACAATTTTCAGCACATTTCCAACATTTAACTTATTTCTAAATTTTCATTGGGTTCTATTTCTTCATTGCTAACAGCCAGCTGAATTCATTTAGCATCTAATTGGGGCTAAAAGTCACTGCCTCAGCTTCTCTAATGATGACTTCAATTAGGGTGAGTTTAGACGCACTGTGCTGCTTCGCGTTGGTATGAGCACTTTCATTCCTCCCACTGGACTCATTTTAATAAAATAAAAAGAACAAATGCATTGAAATTTCCAGATAACTGGACAAATACTGTTAAACACAGACAACCAACCATGTGATACCTCAAAATGCTTACCAGCTAAGGGCAAAAGTGTGAGTTTGACAAGAGGCAACTGGATATCAATGTGCAATGTGTGAAAGGGCTGGTGCTCAAAAGCCTGTGACACGGAGGACCCAGGAAGCCACTCCAAACCACACCATAAATGCAGCGGCAGATTAGTCCATGACACATTTATATCTGCTGCTGAGGGGAGTTTTAGGGGATGCTGGGTATTTTAATTTCAATAGAGTGAAACTCCTCCATGATTACTCTGAATGGTAAGCACATACTCTAAGGAAAACATTATGGCTACACACGTTCAGATTATAATTTTTTTAAAGATTTTATTTATTTATTTTTAGAGAGGGAAGGGAGGGAGAAAGAGAGAGAGAGAAACATCAATGTGGGGTTGCTGGGGGCCGTGGCCTGCAACCCAGGCATGTGCCCTGACTGGGAATCGAACCTGCGATGCTTTGGTTTGCAGCCCGCACTCAATCTACTGAGCTACGCCAGCCAGGGCAGATTATAATTTTTAACAAAACAATATTTATGAAAGCAGCAAAGAACAGATACAAAGGCTTTACCTAGCATGGAATCCTGAAAAGTAAATTATAAAAGCATTCCTGTGACTGGATGCCTTACTTACTAATCCATTCAATCTCAAGGCAGGAGCCGTTGGGTGGGCTGGGAGTGAGCGCTGGACACCCACTTAGAACAACATGCCAAAACCACAAGGATGCAGTTGGAGAAGCATGCTCTGAAGTTGGCTTGGCTTGGCTTTGTTTTTAGTCACAGTATCTAATTGGTTGTTTCCTTTTTTGACCCTATTTTTTTCTTTATTAAATATTTCATTATTTGAACCTCAAATAATATAAGGGGGGTGTTTTATGTTTGTACAAAGAGGTAAGAATATTAACAACTGCTGAGAGCCCTGACTGGTATAGCTTAGTGGGCTGGGTGTCACCCTGCAAGCCGAAAAGTTGCTGGTTCCATTCCTGCCTGGGTTAGGGGCCAGGGCCGCAGTTGGGGGCATGCCAGAGGCAACCTATTGATGTTTCTCTTGCAGAGTGATCTTTCTCCCTCCCTTCCCCTCTCTCTAAAAATAAATAAAATATTTTAAGAAAAGAACTGCTGAGAAATATTACTCTACTACCAAACAATGACACTTTAGGGGCATTTCTAAGTTATGAAAAATTGGTATAGGCAAACTTTATGTAATATATTGTATGAAAGTAAGAGCAACATGCAATTTGTTAAATAATGTACTTTGAATCTGTAGCCAAGCTTAAGTAGAGAGATTGTTTAAATGTATCAGGAATCTTGCCCAGGCCTTGGAAGAAGAACAGAATTTCAGGGGGCACAAGAATAAGAGGGAATCATCTTAAAATCTATAGGGGTCTTGAATATATTCAGACTAAAGTTCAGTATTTTAGTGAATTTTAAACAAAGCTACTCTGTGTGAACCTGGAGTATATTGGATGTGGAAGAAGCTCCAACGTATAAATGTTGAAACTTCATCTTAGAGTTATAAATATTTGTCTTTGTCTTCCCCTTTTCCTGTCAGTCCGTTTGATTTTCCTTACTTTTAAAGTTTCTTCTTCCAACTTGTGAAATCATCCACTCTTAACTACTGAATCTCACACCGCTTGCCCTCCCTGCCTGCCTGTGTACTGCTCTCACTCCGCATTTCCCCACACTGAAGATCCCACTAGAGAGACACAAATGGAGCCCATTATCTCCTTCTATTTCTCTGACACATTTCAGCAGAGAAGTTTCCTCCACCCTCATGGTCCTGGCTGAGGCCCCCAACTGTTCGCCTTGCTGGAGGCGGCATGCAGATATCTCAGACTTGAACAGAACAGTTCTGACCCTAACCTCATTATGCACCTCACTCGAGGCTGCATTAGCAAAAACAGATGGCCTAGCTGCAAAGCCGCAGATGCCAATCAGGTGCACTGTGGGCAAACATGTTCTCCAATCAGGCCCCTTTCAAGTGGCATCTGCTTCTCTTTCCCTGTAGGTATAGGTAATGATTCAAAATCTTCTGTACATTTCCTCTGGCATGTGGGGTCTAACGCCCTCCCAGAACAGTTTCCAGTCTAACGCGGGCCAGCTTACCTAGCCCAAGACAGAAAGGCAAGCCGCAGGATTTCAGTTTAGAGACTTGCAAGGGGCACGTGTATATTTGGCCTTTTCTTGTGGGCATGGAGCTGAACTTTGGAAGGAGAGGAAGTGAAGCAGAAAGAGGGAGTGATGGGACTTGCTGCTCCTGGCATCACAGAGGCTGACGCAGCAGCTGAGGGGAAAATGTGTAACACTGCTGGACTAGAAGATAATGTAAGAGAACATATCCATTCAGATGATGTCTAAGGACAGGAAAAACTAATTTACAGTTATAGAAATCAAAGCAGTCGTTACTTATGAAAAATGAGTGTTGACTGACTGGGGCATAACGGACTTCCTGGGGCGGGGCACAGAATGCTCTGTGTTTTGATTAGGTTATACTCATATGGATATACAATTGTCAAAGCTTATCAAATTGTTGGCATGTCTTTTCTGATTATAAGTTCCGTTAGAGCTAGGACCATGTCTTTTTATCACCATTTTATATTTATACTGAGTACAGTGTCTGAAGTATTATAGGTATGTGATCAATATTCATTAAAAGGAAGGAAGGAGGAGAAAAAAAATAAGAGGAAATGAAGGAAAAGCTTGAGAAGCCCTGTCTTTGTCTTTGCCCATTTGAGGTGGAAGGGAGTGCCGCTTGCCAAACCTGTCTTCTCCCATCTTTGTGTCATTGTTGTAGCACAAAGATTCTCAGCCTGATTAGGACACATATTGCCAGATATTAAACATGGTATTAAATATCATGATGAAAATTATGTGTTAGTAATAAAGGCATAGATAGACAGCATGCTTTAAAATCTTCTCAAAATAACACGTCACTTCCAATCATATTTCAGTGGCCAGAACAAGTCTCACGGCCAAGAATGATATCAGTGCTGGCACAGTAATAGACACAGTTTTCCATGGTATGAGTCTGTCTGTCTTTCTTCCTTTTATCCTTACCCAAGGATATGTGTGTTGATTTGGGGGGGTGGGGAAGGAGAGGGAGGGAGAGAGCGACATTGATGTGAGAGTAAAAATAGACCAGTTGCCTCTCATATGAGCTGCGACAAAGGATGGAGCCTGCAAGCCAGGCCCACGCCCTGACCGGGAATCACACCCACAGCCTTTTGGTGTACAGGATGACACTTCGACTGACTGAGACTCCTGGCCAGGGCTTTAATTAAAAACAAAACAAAACAAAACAAAACTTTTCAGAGACAGCGTTTAGTTGATGGAGGGGAAAAAATCAAAAGACAAGTTTAAAATATAAGGCTAAATAATGCCAAGCCGCTCACCTGAACTTAGAAAGCAACTTCACTCAGGAGGTTTGCGAAGGTGTTGGCCCCACAAACTGGCACGTGGAAGAGGCACCCGGACCCCCAGAAGCAGACCGCAAGCAATTCCTGCGGCCCCAAGCTATCTCTGCAAAGCTCCGGGCTCAGAGACCACCGTAGAGCCTTCAGGAAACCTCTGCCTTGGAGATATCACAGTGTGACCCTTTCAGTGTGAATGTTTATAAAGAGTTTATAGGAATGTTTTATATTGTTAAAGAAAAAAGACAAGAAGCTTGTTAGTGTTAACCATGTAAATGCAAATTCATTTTATAAAGACTAAGAAAATTTGCCTTTGCCAAAATTATGAAGAATAATTTCCTCTGATTTTCTTCAAAAATGTAAAGTTTTATTTAGGAACAATTGAGCATCAATAAACTTCACATGTTTAGAGTTTCACTTGATAAGTTTGACATTTGTATACAACTGTGAAACCAAAACCACAATCAAGATCATGAACATATACATTATTCCTAAAAGCTTCCTCTTGCTCTTTAAAACCCTTTCTCCCTTACCTCACCCACCACTATCCAAAGGAAACCACAACTGTATGCTTTATGACATTATACACTAGTTTACATTTTATTAGAATTTTACTGGAATTTTCTAGAAATGGAATTATAAAGATAAAAGTTGGGCCTTTCTTGGTTTGATTCTTTTCAATAAGCATATTTATTTTCAGATTTATTTATTTATGTGGTTGTATGTATCAACAGTTCATTTCTATTTATTGATTAGTGTTATTCAATCATCCACAGTTCATTCATCCACTGAAGGGCACTTTGGTTATTTTCCATTTGTTTTTATTACAAATAAAACTATCATAAACATTTGGGCACATCTATATGTGGACACATGCTTTCATTTCTGGTGGGTAAATTCCTAGGAGTGTAACGACTGAGTAACTGAGTAGTTCATGTTGAACTTCCTAGAAAAGCAACATACTGTTTCCAAAGTAGTTGTGCCATTTCATGTCTTACTAGTGGTTTATAAGAATTATAGGTACTTCCCATCTTCAGAAATAATTTTGACTAGTCCTTTTAAATTGAAACATTCTACCAGTTTTTATATTTCCCTCAATAAATAAGATATTGACCATCTTTCCATTTGTTTATTTGCCATTTATATATCTTACTCAGCAAAATGTCTGCTCAGTTTTTTTTATGTGTTTTTGTATTGAGTAATTTGTTTTGTTATTGAGATGAAAGAGTTCCTTACATATTTAATATTTTTAAAGTCCTTTGTCAGATTTATGTTTTCCAAGTGTTTCATCTTAAGGTCAAGATGTGTCTTTTCATTTTCAAAAGAGTGTCTTATGAAAAGCAAAGTTTTAAATTTTTATGAAATTTAATTTAAGAATTTTTTTCTTTTACACTTCAAGCTTTTTGTGTCCTCTTACAAAAGCTCTGCCATACTCAAGACTACTAAGAATATCTAATGTTTTCTTATGTAGTTTTACAGTTTTAGTGCTTGCACTTAACTCTATGATCAATTTTTTATTAATTTCTGTGCCTAAAGAGAAGTAAGGCCAAGGTTCTGTTTTCATTTTCTACATGGCTGTCCAATTGTCCCTTTCACTGAACATAGTTTTCTTTCCTCATTGAATTGCTATGATAACTTTTAAAAAAATCTATGGAATGTATAATTGTGTTTATTTTAGTATCTATGGTCTGCTTCTATAATCTATATATCTATTTCATTCCAGTGCACATTGTTTTCATATTTATAGCTCCATAATAAATCTTAAAATAGGGTAATATAAGAGTTTCAACATTAGTGGTTTTAAAAAAAATTGTGAGGGGGGGCAGTTATAAGTCTTTTGATTTTCTGCACAAAATTTAGAATGAGTTCTAAAAATTCCCACCAGAAAAGGGCTTGCTGGTATTTCATTAGGATGCATTGTATCTATAGCTCAGGTTGGGGAGAATCGGCATCTTAACAATTTGCTCCATTTATCTGGATCTTTCCAGTTTCCCTAAAGAATATTTTTTAGTACTTATGAACATGCCTTGCACATATTTTAACAACTAAACTGGTAAGTGGGGACCAGGAAAGCACACACCCCTTAAGGTTACGGGTTAAGTAAGGGGACGTATGCAGAGTGCATCTCAAGCACAAGGCAACCCCACACCAGCACCACCTGACACACACTGAAGAGAGCAAATTTTAAGCGCTGGGTATTTATTATAAGGAATATTCAACCAAATAATTATTTGGCAAATCTAATTTGATTCCAAACTTGCTTTCCTAATCACTGTGCTGTTTCCCAATCAAAAACAGGAATGATCAACACTACAGTATGCTGATTTAGGCTTTGTTTGTTAACAGTTTCAATTCAAAAATTAACTTTAAAATATGTATGAACATATGTAAAAATAATTTTATTGGCTTCTCCATTCTCTCCCTTCAGAACTCCACCAATGCTCTCCCCATCCTCTGCTCCAGCATCACACACCACGTTGCAATCATTTGTGTTAAAACTCAGTTGTTCTTTATGCAGTTGCCCTTTCTTTCAAAGTAATTCTTTCCAAAGGGAATTGCTAACATATGATGCCTTGTTGGACCTTCTTTAAACAATGGAATACTTTCATTCTTTAAACATAAAAGTTTAAAAGAAGATACATAGTATATTTTGTGTGATGAATTTCTAATAATACTCCCATAACTTAGATAAATTACTATCTGCTATGGTAAAATAGGGTTTCGTTTGAATAATCTATTCACCGTCTTGATGTCATTACATGAAAAAGGCACATTCTGTTCTTTCCTGTGGTATAAATTTCCTCTTTTCTGTGGATTCCTCAAGTTCAGTAGGTGCATTTCAAAGGCATGGCTCAAATGCATGTTTCTCCATTTAAAATCTTTAAAAAGTTCTTGTCCCTTATATGTTATTTAAGATATTTATCTTGAATACTGCTAAAGAAACAGAAAGCAACGCATCCATTCCTGTAGATGATAAAGTTTTGTGTATTGTTAATATGAAGTCAATTTCTGTTTTTAGCTATTCTACAAACAAAAGTAATTGTCTTCTCTTTTTCTTGATATCTCCCTCAGCTTTCTCAAGGTTCCTTTGCCAGTTTCAAGCCTAATGACAGGTTGAAGGAAGAAGGTGGGGCCCTCAGAAGTCCAACTTTCATCTTCTCGTAGGGTGCGAAGTTCAGCAAACTCACAAGGGTGTATGGGGCTCCCAGATTCCTCTGGGCTTGCTGTGAGCAAGGCCTGAAAAGTGGGCTTGTAGGGTGTATAGTGACAATTCAGGTCAGCACAGAGATGCATCAAAAATAATCTTTTTCTAGAGGATTTAATCTCTGGCTTTTTTACCATCGAACACTTAACAGGCTAAGGAAAAACAGGGAGTTGATTCTCATCTAAGACTTCTCATTCACACGCCAAAAGGTCATTCTACTTAGATACTGCTAAGGTCAAGAATGAGCTATATATGTATATCCTTAACCCCTTCTCTCACATTTCCTGAAGTTTTCCAAAATTCTGTTTCCACTCACTTTACCTCGCTTCATTTTTACTCATCAACTCAGTCGGTTTGTTTTGCTATGTACTAGGGATTTAGAAACAAGTAAGTCAACACCTTTACTCAGGCATTCGTAGTCTGGTTAAAGTGTCAGACAGTGATCAAACAATTCAGACTTTTAAATCAAACAGTCTGGCTTCAATGTTTTGCTTTATTACTCATTAGCTCTGTGACCTTGGACAACCTACTTGTCCAAAACCCAAGGTGATAATTTATACTGAGAAGAGACAGTTTTAGGACATATGTCCACATCATTCTATGCTGCCAATACATCTTCCAGTCTCAATTGCCCCACCCATTATATGGAGATAATAAATCACCTACCACAAGAAATTGTGGTAAGGATTAAAGGAGATAATATAGACAAAATCAACACATAGTACGGACATTAAGTATCACCTACACAACAGAGGGTAATAAGGGCTAGAGAGTTGGTTGAGGGTACGAGATTGAGGTGCAAGGTAACATCTGAACTACAACCACAGAATTTTTACAGGTAACGTAGAGGAGAAGGAGAAAATAGGCTTGATGGGATGGTGTTTCTTTTGGAATCCAAAAAAAGGAGTAGAAGAGAGGGCAATTTTACAGGTTGTTTCGAAAGGTGCTAAAAGAATCCAAGCACAGTTCACTAGGCAGTGGGAAGTGATCAAGAGTCTCCAAGTGGAGAAAGGACATGGCAGTGTCCATGCTCAGAAAGTGATGGCTGGTGACCATTTAGGCGGTTTTACAAGCACCCAGTGAAGCAGGAGCGAGGCCTGAGCCAGAAAGATGCCGCGATGGAGAAGGAGGGTGCAGCTCTGGAGCAGTGAGTGGGGGCAGGGATGCCTGAGGGCAAGCACCTGCTGATTCATCTGAATCTGCTGATGGCTGCAAATATGAAATACTTAGCAAATTGTTGAATGAAGTGAAGGAAAAATAAATAAAAAATTAATGAAGATCTAGAGGTAATAAGATGGACAGTGAACTATAGCATGGGATAATTGAAAATTAGGATGAATATTTTTCTACATCACTAGGGAAAAAAAGTATTTTTCACTCAACTTCCTTCATCAGTCGGGGTTTAAAAAATATATTGTGTGTTAGTGCAGGTGTGCACTGTGTGCTAAAGGTAGACCATGATTTGCAAAAAACAGAGAATGAAGTCTTGGAAATGGGCATTTAAAAATCCCCCCTTGTAAACTATACTTTGACCTCTAGTGCATTTTTCAGACTCTAGCAGGGCCTCCTGCTAACCCCTCCCCTTTGCTCCTAATAACCTTGAGGGAATACAATATCCACCAACGTTAAAGCTTATCCAAATTCCATCAAGATCAAACCTGGGGAGATAAAGGGATGGTGTTTCCCTCTGGTTTCTGACCAGCCAGGGCCACTCAGATGGCAGCGTCCTCTTGTGGTAAGACCAGGCTTTCTGCTGCATTAGACAAACCTGGAATTGCAATACTGATGCTTTATAATTTTGAAAGCATTAACAAATCACTCATTTCCCCCTCTATAAAGCAGGGATAACATTGTCTGCCTTGCAAAGTTGTGGGAAGAAAGTAGGATGATGATGTAAATGAAACAGGTGACAATGACCACGATTTTGCAGCTCCAGGCCCAGTTCTGTGTGTTCTCCATATCTTCACTCATATGATCCTAAAGTAGTGGCTTCCACTGTACATAAGACACATTTAATAATAAATGCTTAAGTAATGACTCAATCATTTCTTTTAGAGAGAGCAGAAGGGAGGGACAAAGAAAGGGAGAGAAACATGATATGAGAGAGAATCATTGATCAGCTGCCTCTCTCACATGCCCAACCGTAGATTGATCCCACAACCTAAGCATGTGCCCTGACCAGGAATTAAACTGCAACCTTTAGGTTTATGGGACAAGGACCAACCAACTGAGCCACATGGGCCAGGGTGGAGTATTGGGTTTTGATGTCATAAATTAAGACCGTATCACTCATTAGATCTGTAGGGCCCCAGGCTGAATAGCGGAGAGTGACTTGCTCTCACAAGAGAAGCACCTGGAGCAGAGACAGTAGATTATTATTCCATGGGCACGGCCATGACAGCAGTGTGGGATTTTTGTAAGGGGTGGGTGGAGGTGGCCTTAGCTGCAAGCAAGCGAGAGAGTAAGGAAGGTGGCTGGAGGCTGTGTGCCCACGCAAATCCACAGTGACACTGCCTGAAAAGATACCAGCTGTGCTCCAAGGCGCTTCCAGGTATGATAAGAGAATACAGTGCCACGTCTGGAGAGATGAGGAAAGCCACAGAGTAGGGGGGTCAGAGGGTCCCTGAGCCCAGAAACAAGAAAAAACCTTGTTCAATCTTTGGTGACTTGAGTGATATGATGATATTGTCATATGGAATTTAAACCCCACAGGTTTAATATTTCACCTCTTGCTAAAATTTTGGGTGTGTTCCTTTAGTTCGGAAGAGCCAAGATGTCCAGTGTAGCATATTTATACCAGGTCATGTTTGACCAGAGGGTCACAGACAGAGAAGCAGAGAGGTAATATAGAGTGATGTGCTGAAAACGTGGCAAGTGGTCCCCAGAGGTATCTGTTCTGGCCAGGTCACTTCTGTTTGTCTCTTCGGTTTCCCTCTGGGTCTGATGGCCAGCTTCCTCACCCCGGTGACTGTGCTGCCTTCATTCCTGGAGTCAAGTCCTATCCACTGAGGCGATACAAAACCCAAGGACCATGCGGGTCCCGCCCTCTAGAAGTTTGTATTTGCCATATGCTAGTAGAGTAGTGGAATGAGCACTTGGCCAGAAGTCAGAAGACCCAGATTCTGGTCCTAACACCAATGCTCTCTAGACATGAGCTTGGAAACATTTATTCAACATCTCCAATCCTCACTCTCTTCAATTAAAAAGGGTAATTATTCAAATTTACCTCATAGATTTATGAAGAGTATCAAATAATATGAAGAGCTAACGTATATAAAACATACTCTTTGACAGGCACTGTTCTAAGTGCTTTCTATATGTCATTTGATTCATAAACAACCCCCTCACATGCATGCTAATATTATCTCCATTTTATAGATAAAGAATCTGAGGTACACAAGGATGAGGACCTTGTACAAAGTGACAAAGCTAATGAGGAGCAGAGCTGGGATTTGAATCCAGACTGTCTGCCTCAAAGGGGGTCCAACCACCAAAACACATAAAACATTGTTCATTTGAGGGGTCGTTGTTTCTATGAACTGGGATGCAGAGAGTGAAGGGACATTAAAGGACTGAACAGAAACCAACTAGCACAGATCCACCTGGCACCTCCGGTCAGAGGCGCACATCCTGAACGGATGCTGCAAAGGTTTCCACAACGGTTTCCGGTGAGTGGCTTTCCCTATTAGGTAAGAGAGGGGCGGACATCCTGAGAGCACCTGCCTCTGTGTCAGCGTCCTTGGCAGCACATCGCAGCGGCCTCCGTGTGTGCCAGACGGGCTCTTGGCTGAAACAGTGCTCCTGCCACGGGCACTCCGTTCCAAAGTGGTCATTCAATGTCCGTTAGCCAAGCAGAGGAGCACAGGCACTTCCATTTCTGTGTCCTCCAGTGGTTTACAAGCCCTTTCTCCACGACAGGCACTCAAAAACCAATTTAACGTGAGGCCGAGAAGAAGGAACTTCTTTACAGCTCAGAAAGCATTAACAGGACACAATCTGGAACAAATAAATAAAGCCTTGGTGAGTTTATTGTCAGCCAGGATGCACAGGACTTGTTTATAAGTAGGTTACACAGCAAGGCAAACAAAGATTCTGGGAAAACTAAGTATACTGGATCCACACGTTTCGTTTAAATCTGATACTCAATTACAAGTTAGAATCTGGTGGAATCATGTTTAAAGAATTGAAAAATTACTGTGAGGACATACGACTTCCACGCGGCTGTGAGGTGATGTGTGTTTGCAGATGCTGGGCAATGTTATCAGGAAGATGTGAGTGTGGCAGCTTTGTAGGTAACATTTTACTCGGGCAGATTTAGATTCAATAAGACCAGAAACAACCAGATTCTCATTATTTTCCCAAAATAAACACACACATTCTATGAACGTGAGCCTAGGGAGTTGTAGTTGGGTGGTGAGTCTTGAGAGATAGTCTGCTCTAAGCGTCAGTGAGAAGTAGACTCGTTCTCTCTGCTGGCACATGTTTGAAACAAAATACATGGTCTGGCACAGAGAACATCTCGTTTTTATTATAAAATCATACACATATAATTCTGTGCCATAACATTATCACATTCAGGCACACCATTCTGACATTTTAGGTGAAATGTTCAAATTAAAACTCTAAATTCTTACACCCATATGATTACCCTACCAACCACACTCTAGCAGGCATTGCTTCTGCCGGACCCTGTATTTCTCGGCAATTCGTATGACTCCAGTGACCTCAGTGGCAGCCTTGCTAGTTCTGAAAGAACAAGAAACCATGACACTTGATGTCACAGATCTGCTTGTCACCTCTGGCATCAATTCATGCTGGCCCAGGGACTGGGCTGCTAGAATGTGTCATGCACTAATCTTGGAGTGTCAGAAAAAGCAGAGCTGAAGTCTTGACGTATGTGTCTTCTGTCCCAAGCACTCTCCGCTGGGCTCTGACGGATGCACAAAGAGGTGACAGCTGAGTGGAGTTTTGATTAACTGTGCTGGTATATACCCACTCAAGCTTCCCGGAGACCGTGTATTGTCAGTCAGCTGTCTCCTGGGCACTGAATTCTCATTTAAGCTTTTGTATTTAACAGGAAAATCAGAGTTCTCTCACACTCTGGAGTTTCAGATGAAGTTCAAATCAGATGTAATTTACAGTTTTATGAAGGCTGTGTAATATTGTCTGTCTCTGTAAGTGGCTCAGAAATGGAATTGCCTTTAATGATGATGACTTCTCATTCTCAAATTTGCATTAATGTGTGCTCCCTAACAAGATAAAACCACTTCTCTACAAAGCACATCCAGATGCGGGTTATGCTCATGCATGTCAGTGCTCCCAGGTAGGGAGCTGCCTTGTTGGAGCTGCCTTGGCTTAACTTCTGCTGTTTTAAGGGCGATTTGAATGCATGGGGCTCATTGGAACACAGATCCACTCTCCCGACCCTTCAAAACAATCAGCAGTTAAATTAAAGCAGGCTGTGATTAATGGGGGGCTAGCATGCAGATGCAAGCCAACATGTGTCTAACCGTTTAGCAACAAACACAGACCCCCGTCTAAAGCTCTGGAAGTTCACATTCTCTTTGAGAGTGAAATCAAATATTACTGTTTCGTATAAAACAATTTTTGTTGGAGGTCTGTGGATTTCACCAAGATCTCTAAGAAAGCTGACGTTTGCTAGTCTTACACATGCATTGGAAATTAATGTCAGTACCACTTAACCAAGCATAAAATCTGCAGTCCGGGTAGGACAATTTTCTTATGAAAGACATGCTAATAGAATACTAAAATCCGACCTAGGTGAGAGCAAATAATTGTTTGCGTTCTACATTTCAAAACTATTTGAACACGTCTTCAGTGTGTTTAAAAGTAGTTGGAACACATCGAAGTCAAAAGCTTATATATAAGCTTCTGAAAATCAACTGAACTTTCACTAATACCCCCCAAAATCCACAACTGCCCCACCTTAACAGTGGGGTGTAACAGGGTGCAGCCAGGGCCCCCCCAAGTCTGGCTGGGGCATGGAGACATGGAGCAGGGCCATCGAGAGTTACTTTCCATGTCAACAACACACTAGCTTCATACCTATATGCAAAAATGGTTACTCTGCATATCAACAACAGGCTAGCCAGAAAGGTATGCATGGCTTAAACCCATGATGTAACTGGGAGGCAGCTTCCCTTACCACACCTGCATGAGAGCTTGGAGATGGTCCATGGGGCCACACCTGCCCAGACTGACTATGCAGCCAAGAAAGGCTGAAAATACAGGAATGCTAGCAGGGGAAGTTGATTGTGGGAGCAGTCAGAAATGGAGTTATGGAGGAGGTTCCAGGCTGGGGTTTAAACTAAAGGCTGGTGCCATGTGGAACAGGCGGACAAGGACAATGTGAGACCACATGGGAAGGAAAAGGGTGGAAAGACTCTCGCTGGCCCACCATCAGAAAGTGCCATGTGGTTTTGGATTAAGAACTAGAGATCCTGGTGACACAGCTGATGGTGCTGGGGACTGCGGGAGATCTGGTCAGTCGAGCACAGTTTACGGCAAGGAACCAGGACTCTAGCCGAGCCACAGACTTCTTTTTCATTTCCTGAGATGCGGTACCCTTCACTGACCTAGTTGAGCAAAGGAGAGAAGAAAGGACTGTGTGTGTGTTTGTGGGTGTTTTAAAGGGACTTCGGGATTTAACAGCAATACTACACCATTACTCTAAATCTGTATCACTTTTGAATAAATAGCTCCTTTCCTTTTTACCAAACTCTGGCATCGAGAGCCACTGTCCCTAATGCCTGGTGGTGGCAAGACGAACCCACAGTAATAGAAAGACCCCAGGGCAGGGGACTTGTTTCAGTAGCAGCATCTGGGTCCCCCATGGCTCCGTTCTGTAACAGCAGTCCCTGTTTCTACAACGAAGTTGGGAGAGGTCAAACAAACATGAAAAATTTAAGGGGGATCAGTCAGGGTCCACTCAGAAAAAAAGAAACCATGCCACTTATGGTGAAAAAACAAACAAACCTAGTTTAACACAGGGCATGGTTTAAACAGAATTAGAGCCAAAACAGCTAAAAAGGGAAGACAGAGGTAACAGAAACTGGCTATCGAAGGCTGCCGCCACCACCCAGGACGGGGGAATGAAGGGAAGAAGTCGGGCTTCTGAGAGCCTGTTAGTCTGAACCAGAGCTTCAGGGTGTGTGACTTAAGCAGCCACACAGCAGCTTCCACCTGGAAGACCCCCATGCTCGGTTTAATGCTCTGCTGTCATTGCCTCGTGATTCTTAATAATTTTTCGACAAAGTCTCCTCATTTTCGTTTTGCACTGGGCTCCACAAATAATGCAGCCGGTCCTGGTATGAATTGTAGAAAATGGCTCTCTTTTTAGATCAAAATGTTCCAATACCAGCAATTTCATCTGATTCAACATAATAAAAGCTGAGGAAATGGGATTGAAATGAGGGGAGAAAAGCTAGTACTAGAGTCTGTAAGCGCTCCACGAGACTGGTTCCAGGGAGTGAATAAAACTGAGATCTGAAAGCAACTGCCCCTGCCAGGGAAAAGCCACATTACTGCAGAGGACACTGACAAGGACAGGAAGCACACAGGAATGTGTATCCCTCCCCCAAGTCCACTCATCCGGCCTCCACTGTCCTCTCGTGTCCTGTTGGCAAAACTGAACAGGGAGATACCTGGAAAAGGAAAAACAGTGGTTTGTAGAGGCCCAGGCCCGACTTACAAAGAAAGAACAGAAGAGTGAGGTTGGAGCCCAGAATCAGTAGCTTAGAAAACACCTAAT
Organism: Tonatia bakeri; assembly: GCA_004024845.1. Taxonomy (NCBI): domain Eukaryota; kingdom Metazoa; phylum Chordata; class Mammalia; order Chiroptera; family Phyllostomidae; genus Tonatia; species Tonatia bakeri. The sequence continues at coordinate 24,669 of PVIA01014364.1, forward strand.
CAATACTCCTCAAAACAAGGAGAGAATGAGTGTCACCGACCATTGGAAAATGAGACATGAAGACGAAATGTAATGTGTTATCTTGAATTAGATCCTGAAACAGAAACAGACTTTAGTGGAAAAACAAATGAAAACCACATGAAGTCAGTACTTTTATTAATAGTAATGTAGCAATGTCAATTTTTGTGTTGTTACAAAGAACTACAGTAATATATGATACTCACAGTGGGAGAATCCAGGTATGGGTGTTTGTATTTTCTATAAATCTAAAATTATTCTAAAATAAAAAATTTCTTGAAAAAATGTATTAAACCTAATTAAAAGCACTGACAAGCTAGGTGGATATAAGAATAAGTATTAAAATCACAAGTTATACTAATATTAGCAATAAAATAAAAATTAGCCCTTGATAGAGTGGCTTGGTGGATTGAGCACTGGACTGCAAACCAAAGAATCAGTGGTTCAATTCCTGGTCGGGGCAGACCAGGTTCCCAGTAGGGAGCGCTTGACAGGCAACCACACATTGATGTTTCTCTCCCTCTCTTTCTTCCTCCCTTCCCCCTCTAAAAATAAATAACTAAAATCTTTAAAAAAATTAAATGAACATACAACAGTACCACAACTACTAAAATTTTTAGAAAAAAATATGAAATCTCTAAAATTAGTGGTATCTGAATATATTGAGTATAGTGGTTTATTCCTGAAAAGAAATATTTAATATTTCAAAAAATTACTAAATCTTTCCAATTGATAGGTATATTTAACTTAATTCCAAAAGTAAACTTTAACCACAAAATGATAATAAAGAGCATATTTAATAGTCAATATAAAAAATTGAGAAGAAAATTTTGAAAAACACAGTCAAAGGACATTTACCTGACAAATATTAAAACTTCTCAGCAATCTTTCACTAATCAAAAGCAAATGACTCAGGAATAGATAGAAATAGGTGTCAGTGGAACAGGTGCAAATGTCCACAAACAGATAGAGACAACTTAATGGATGAAAAAGATGGCATTTCAGTTAATTTTCAAGCCAACAATTTTCTAATTAAATCAATTCAACAAATATTTGGTGAGTGCCTACTAAGTATCAGATACTAAGATACAGTAAAAAACAAGATAAGCTAAGTTTTTCCTCAGGGAATGTTCATTCTAGCAGGTGAGAAAGATGATAAGCAAATATACAAATAGACATATTACCCGGTAGTGCTAATGAAAAAAAAAAATACAGCATGAGAATAACAGAGGAGTGAGAAAACTTTTTTGATGAGGTGAAATATATGACAGAGATCTGAGGAAAAGGAAAGGTTAATTTTTACAAATATTTGAGCAAACCATATTTTTGAAATAGAATAAAGCAAGTACTATAACCCGAAAGTGAGTGAATCTTGTCATACTCCAGAAACAGAAACAAGAATAGACAAGAATCAGGGAAGGCAGGGAATGTTGCTCAGAGTCAGAAAATGTCACACTTTGCTGGCTTCTACTCTGACTGAGATACAGAGATTCTGGGGGTTGTTTGAGTAGGAAAGATTTGACTTATTTTGCAAAAGAATCACTATGACAACTTTATGGCCAATAGGCCACAGGAAGTCGAGAACGGAAATGAAGAGCCCAGTTAGGAATCTACTGCAGCATTCCAGGAGAAAAAGAGATCATGGCGGCTTGGACTAACTCAGAGAGGGTGAAAAGCTGGGTTCTCAATATATTTTGAAGGCAGAGCCAACTGGCTGTGTTTACAGAATAGATGTCGGGTATAAGACAAGTGAAACTAGGATTCAGTCCAAGGATTTGGGGCTGAGCCACTGGGTGAATGATGGTACATTTTTTTAAGATGGCAAACTTAGGGATGGAACAGGGTTTTTTTGTGTGTTTGTTTTAAATTGGTGGAGAGCAGTTGGTGAGTTCAATAAAAATCAAGGGCTCAATTTAAATTTTTGATGACTTTCTAACATTCAAGACAGATGTTGAGGAAACATTAATTATGAATTTAGAGTTTGTAAGAGATAAATTTGGGAGTCATCAGTTAGAGGAAGCCAAAGGACTAGGCCTGGCACTCCTACTGGAGGTTGAGAAGAGACTAGGAAAGAGAGGCCAGTGAGATGAGACAGAAGCCAGGATCCTCTGACCTCCCTAAGGTCAAATGAATAACGGAAAAAAAGAATAATCAATGTGTTAAATCTAGCGACAAAACTGAACAAGATGGAGACGGGGGCTCAATTTTTGTATTTAGTGATGTTGAATGCCTTTTCTTAAAATGCAAATAGCATAACCCGTTAATAAAACCAAGCTGAATGTATTACTTACTGAGCAAATTGTATCTGGATAAGTTAAAAATTAGACATGTATTCCACATGATATAGAGACATTTGGATTGTCTAATTCTGAAAAATGAAACCAAAATATAGTATATTTTTTCTATTAATATAACCTTGAGGGTTTTGGTGAAGAGAGAGAGTACAGCTCTTAAGTGAGATAGGAAACCCAGAAGCAATAAAGGAAAACACATAGATTTTTTTCTTGGCCACTGAGAATTTCCATATGGCAATAGATCTCTGAACAAAGCCCAAATAAATTTTTAAAAGAGAGAATGAGAAAAAATAAAAAACATATGGCAAGCAAAAGGTTAATAGCACAACTATATCAGGAAGTCCTTCATGTTGGTAAAAATGATACAAAAGAAAATCTCATAATAATCCTGGCAAATATGAGAAAAGAAAAT